>CATKHJ010127580.1:0-10825 GCA_949750685.1 Vernicia montana | reverse complement strand
GACATGTTTGGCATGTAAAGAAAATCTATTAATTTCCTACTGATATAGACATGTGATATACTTGAAAAGATAAAGAGTACTGTTTCTTTTCAAACGAGGATGATGATTGATGGTAAACACTTGCATCTAACTGAACACTATAACAATTAATTTGTATAATGAAAAGAAAATAGCTTTCTGCTTTGATTCCATAAACATGAAATGTATATATGAGTCGAAATAAGCCTATCAGTTATGATATACTAAATGTGTTTGTTAAAATGACTGAAAGAATACTAAGACTCTTCACTAAACACACCATTTTGAAGAGGTGAAGAGCCTTAACTGTGACTAAACATCAAGTTAAGATTAGTCCCACAGCTTTGTGGTAGTGAAAATACTGAGTGGTCTCCAAAAAAAAAATAATAATAATAATAATACTAGGACTCTAGGATAGGTATGGCCACCGGTCCGGTTTGAATCGAAATCGGCCCGACTAAAAATTAGACCGGACTGAATCAGAACTAACCGGTTACGAATCGGAGCCGGAACCATATGGGGAAGGTTCAGTCCTAGTTCCTCAAATTTAAAAATCGGAACCGAAACCGGCTATAAACCGGACCGAAACCGAC
Organism: Vernicia montana; assembly: GCA_949750685.1. Taxonomy (NCBI): domain Eukaryota; kingdom Viridiplantae; phylum Streptophyta; class Magnoliopsida; order Malpighiales; family Euphorbiaceae; genus Vernicia; species Vernicia montana. Next base: position 10,214 of record CATKHJ010127580.1, on the reverse strand, counting down.
CCGATTTTCAAAATTGTTGCAGCTGCAAGGTGACCCGATTTTTAAAATTATTGTTATTTTTTTTTCAAGTTATTATACTTTTATTTATGTAAGTTATTAAAAAGATTTATACAAGTTCTTAATATTTTTTTGTCGTGTAATTATAATATTAATTGAATGAATGAATTTTTTTCCATATATAATAAGAGTGTAATTTTTTATCTAATTTGTACATCTATTTTGTTATAAAATTGCATTATTTCATTATTTATTTGATGTAATAAATTGTATAATTTATTCTTAATATATTACTAACATAAAATTACACTTAATTGAATTTGTATTATAATTTTTCACATATAATTTAATTTAATTATTAAAAAAATTATTTTGGCTCAAAACCAAAATGGAACTAGCAATTGAATATGAACCAGAGGTTTCGTCCGGTTCAAGAACCGGGGCTGAACCGTAGGTCATGGTTCAAGTCCCGATTCCACTCTCTCCTTAAACTTGAATCACCAGTTTATGAACCGTGGCCATGACTACTGTAGGAGAATTTCTCGAGATTCAATTGGGAAAAAAAAAAAAGAAGAAGAAGAGAGAAATACTAGGAGAGATTGGGCCAATTTTTTTCAACACAAGCCGACTAGATTTTTATCTTGGCATGAAGATTCTTCTAGTTTTAGTTTTTTGCAATCTCATTTCAAAAACTACTGCAACGAATGCCTTGTTTTCTTGATTAATTCTTTTTCCCTATTTTTTTCTTATTTTATTTCCTTGTCATACATGCTATATGATACTTTGAATTTTTTTTTTATTTCTTAATTTTTTTTAAAAAAAAATTATTGTATAAGGTATATGATTGGAAGAAATTTCAATTATTTATGTCAAGCAAAAATTGGATTCTATTTCTCAAAATTAAATTATATCGCTTAGTACGAAGTAAACATTTCATAATTCATACATTATTTTTGTATGCCATCATCGTACTATCTTCATATGTTTTCTCTTAGTACTTTTATTTAGTTTATTTAAAATTGGACTAGTGCAATGTCTTCTCCATGCTTTTAAATATCCAGATTTTACTTGCTATGAAAAGCATGGAAACAAATCTGGGTATTTTAGTTTCCATCGATGGAATGCCAATTAATTAACCTTATGAAAGCTAATTAGTAGCTAACAAAAAGAACCTAGGAAAGCTTTTTAATTCAATTAAGTACTCTATGTTTGGAAATGAATCCCATATTAAATTAATATAAAATATATAATGAATTTATAAATGAGTGTGTATTGTCCATTTATGAACTATTGTCAATTAACATATTGATGTTGAGCTATGGGCCAGCTTCTGTACTCATTTGCTATTGTATGGTTAGCTAGCTCTCATATATATATATATATATATTTTTTTTCAATTTCAGATTTGGCTTTTGGAGCAAAGTTAAGTAAATAGCAATCTTAAGTAAATATCAATGACGGGATTACGAGAGACTAAGGCTATATTTAGTCCATGAAATTTAATAGGAATAAAATAGTTATTATATAAAAATTAGTTATTTCTTATTTTGGTTCAAATTTTAGATAAAAAATACTAATTCTATAGAATAACAATTTTACAATTTTTATGAAATACATATCTCATAAAAAATTAAAGAATTGATATTTTTTAAACTATGGAATAGAGTATTTCCATTTTTACCTTTAAAAAATTATTGGCAAGTCTAAACTCTCTACTATTACCTTTTTTTTTTCAAAATTTTCATTTTTATTTTTTTAATATGTATATATATTATTGTTTATTTTAAAATTCAACTCCCTTGATCAATTTTTTGCAAAAAAAAAAAAATTGAGTAAATAGAACAATAAATTAATTTAGGTAATTAATTTAAAAAATATTTTTTATTTTTAAGCCAAATAAAAATTTTATTTATTATGCATTTAAATTATTTTTTAAATAAAATTTGATAAAATTATATTTAATTTTAATATTAATAATAAAATTAATTTATAACGATATTATGGTCATTTATGTAGAATAGAATAGTTATTCTATACTATGAACCAAATTATGAAATTAAAATAATTATTTTATTCTGAACCTATTATATTCCTTAGAAATAATTATTTTATTACTTATGTATTCTATTCTGTAAACCAAACATATCCTAAAGGGGGCCATGAACCCTCTTAAATCCATGAAATCCCTTATATAGGTAGAAAAACAAATGTTAAAATTATGATTGATTGCATAAATGTTGAGAACATCTTATTCATGACTTTGTCCAAAATTTAACAAGAAACTAATTTTTACTGATTCTACAAGCTAAGTTAATTAATTAGCAAGATTTTCATTTTTGGTCTGGTTTTAGAATCGGTAAAAAATAGAGAGTCATAGGTTAAAAATTTAACTGGAATCGAACCATAATTCAATTAAATATATAATAAATATATAATAAAATATATTATAATTAATAATACCTATTCAGGATAAATAAAAATATATCTAAATAAAATAAATAAATTAAGTTAACATTAATTAGGAAATTTATTTAATAATAATTGAAATAAAATTTAAAATCATAATAAATATATTAAGTATTTATATTAATAATTATATATATATATATATATATATATATAAAATTCATGATATTACTAATTTGATATATTTAATTTAAGGTATATTAAATTTAATGAATGTAATTTTTTTTAAAAAAAATAATAGATATAATTTCTCAAATTAAAAGGGTAAATAATTAAAGTATTTTAGAATATAATAAATATTATATTTGAAATGTTCAAATTTAATAATGTCACTTGGAGCAGTGGAAAATGCAATACATAAGTCAATATCTACCATAGGCCAGGTGTTCGAACCCATTAACTAATTAACAATAGAAATTTCATTTATTTTTTTTTAAATATAAGAACCAATCGGTTAATCTATTTGAACCGTGACTGAATTGATCGGTTCATTAATTATTCAGTCGATTCAACCGATCAATTTTATCCTTTGACAAGTAAAGGATTGTTGTTATTAGGTGAATACCCTAGTACTCGCCAACAGCCTTTTATTTCAATGATATTATAGTTGTTTTTAGAATTGTGAGTGTTATGAAAATTGTGAATTATTTAGAGCCTTAATTATTTAAAAAAATATATAAAAAATGACATGTAGGTAGTAAAAAAAAGTTTGAAATTATGATTGATTGCATAAATGCTGAGAACATATTGTTCATGACATTGTCCCAAATTTAACAAGAAACTAATCTTACTGATTCTACAATAATCTAGCCAAATTAATTAGTCATATCAATTTCATACTTTGACAAGTAAAGGATTGTTGTTATTAGGTCAATACCCTAGTACTCGTCAATAGCCTTTTGTTTTAATGATATTATAGTGGTTTTTAGAATTGTGAGTATTACCAAATTTGAGAATTATTCAGAGCCTTAATTATTTAAAAAAAATAAAAAAGAGTCCCAATTACTTGAGTGTCTGTCTTGTATATACTTATTGTACAAAATATTAAAGGATCAAAATCTTTTTTTTTTTTTTTTTTGATTCAGTTATTTACAATATATATAAGACCTACGATAGATTACTTTCAAAGTGTATTGACCATGTCTTTACTTTCAAAGTGTATTGACCATGTCTCAAAGACATACATAGTCACAGCATATACGTAGAATCAATTAATTTAAAAAATGTTCAAATTCAAAATAGATGTTCAAATTGCTCCTAAAAAGTCTAATTATTGCCGGCAACAAGCAATTTAGTACCTTTTAATTAAACACTCTTGACTATGCGCTGCTCATTCCTGAAATGTTATTAATTACTTTGACATTAGTGGAAGAAATTAAGAGTTGTTGAGTTTATTTGGTATTATGAAAATGGTGTATCTTATGCACAAGTTTTGTTTAGATGAACTCACTATAATAAATAATTTTTTTAATAATAAAATCTGCATGTTACTAGCTAATTAAAAGACAAAATTTTGATGTTAATTGATAAAGGACAAAATATATCGAACTGGATTATAAAGTAAGATGGGTTCGGCCCAATCTAATATACTTAAAAGCTCAAAGACTAGTAAAACAAAGTCAATAAGGTCGTCTAGTTCGGTTCCTAGTCTGAAACTAAAACACGCAAATTGTCATCCTAATCCGAATCGGTAAAAAAAATCCATACTCAAATCATGTAAGGACTCGTATCTTATAAATATCTCAAGAAATTAACTTTCTCAGGTACATGCACTTATACACAAGCAATACAGGACACTGTCCTCAGCCTTCTAAATTGAGCCAATCATCTAACTTGATTGTCGGAGTAGCTTTGCTAGGCACCAGGCCTAGCCCGCCTGACTCTTATTTCTTCTTACAAGTCGCATCGACTCACATTCAAATTCAAAGAAGATTGAACTATTCCATTTTGATCGAAATCAGTTTCATCAAATTGGCGTCGTCTGTGGGAAAACGATTAATTAAAATCTTTCCTAATATTTTCAAGTTGTGACCCATAGAAGAATTTAATCTAAAAATTATGACTCAATCGGAAGATAATAATAACCAGGAAAATCCTCCTAGAGATCCTAGAAATTCCCAGACTTACCCAAGGGTGGAAGGCCACACTGAGACTCACGTCACCCCGCCTGGACGAACCCCAAATACTAATGTAGCATCCACACTGCAACAACTGGGTGCTATAGTCCCAGCCCATATTGGGAATCAGTTTGTTCTACTAACTCCTGAAGCTGTGTCGGCCTTGCAATTACTGCTTAATACTTTGCAGACCCCGCAAACTACTTCAGCAATCAATACTCAGGCAGTTACCGAAGTGGTACCAGGGGTAGACCTTACTCGAAGGCTCGACTTTGAAGTAACACCACTAGAAGCACACAATCAAGATCGTGCAGTTGAAAGAAGTAGGGAGAAGGTAAGATCAGAAATAGTCAGACCTGGGGGTAATAGTGAAAAAGAAAATCTCAACCAAGGGCGAAGTGATCAGACAACCAACAGAAATTGAAGTAGAGAAGGCTGGCCTTGGCATTCAAACAGAGCTGATCCAGACAGCCAAAATAATAGAGCAAATGAAGGAAAACAATCTAGGGAAATGGCTAGAAATGATGGAAAATCTCTCTCCAAGTCTTCCAGTCAAGAAGCAACCAGCCAAAAGAGGGATGAGGAGATAAGAGAAACCCTTAAAAAAAATTTAGAAGAAATTACTGAGAATAAAAATAAAAAGTCCATAGACAAAAACCTCAAATTAGCTCTAAAATCTCCTTTCACCAGATCCATACAAGAGTACAGAATGCCCAGTAAATTTAAGCCCCTAAATTTGAAAAAATATAGTGAATCCAAGAGCCCATGTTATGGATTACAAGCATGCAGTAGAGTTACAAACAGGAAGTGACGAGGTACTATGCAAGGCTTTCAGAGGGTCTCTAAAAGGGGCGGCCTTGAAGTGGTTTGATAGCCTAAAAGAGAAAAGTATTACTAATTTTAGGCAGCTTGCTACCTAGTTCATGCAAAGATTTGTAGCAAGTATTCTAGTGGAAAAACGAACACAATGTCTTAAGGTGTGAACCCTTAATTTTGCACTCCTAAAAAAATAAAAATAAATAATAAATAGTAATATTAAATTAAAAAAAAAACAGAAGTCAGGCCCAGGCCTGCGGTTCCGCAGGCCATCCTGCAGTTTCCATAGGCTAGCCTGCGGCACTGCCGTAGGAAGCCCTGCGGTTGCTACAGGAAGGCCTGCTGCAACAGACGTGTTTTTCCATTTTTTTTTCTGAATTTTTCTTCTTTTTTGCCTTTATCCCACATCGAAACTTCATGAGACTTCCCTCCATCCTTCACCCTATATATAGGGACCCTTCCAGTTATTATTCTTCACCTCTTGACCTCTTAACCACCTGGTTTGCTTGATTAGCCTTTGCATCAAGCGAGCTATCCCATAAGTTTGTTCCACCAAGGAACAAGCTCTATACTTTTAATTTTTTTTTGATTTTTTTCTTCTTTTTTACTTTTATCCCACATCGAAACTTCATGAGACTTCCCCGCATCCTTTACCCTATATATAGGGGTCCTCCCACTCATTATTTTTCACCTCTGAGTCCCCTGGTTTGCTTGATTAGCCTTTACATCAAGTGAACCATCCCCATAAGCTTTGTCCACCAAGGAACAAGCTCTCTAGTTTAAATTTTCTTTTATTTTTGCATTGCTACTACTCTTTGCTTTGTAAAGCAAATTGGGTTGCGACTTCCCGAGCCGACTAGCCGAGTCAAAAGTTCCCCGCCGTCCGAGGCAAGTCCGCCGCCAAGTCTCCAAAGCCGCTCAAGCGCAAAGTAAGCTTATTTTTCTTTCTTATTTTCCTTTTCTTTATTAATTTAATTTATTTTTCCCTCATTGGGATTAGTATTTTTATTTATTTATTTTTTCCTCCTTGGGATTATTCTCTTCTTCTCCTTTGGGCTCCTTGCGTAATTCTGTTCTCTTAATTGATTCATTTAAGTTAGTTAATTAAAATTTGAAATAATTAATTCAACTTTGTAATCAATTAAAATCAATTCAATCAATCAGCCAAAACATGATAAAGTGGTTTGACTAAATAAACCCATTTGCAAGAAGTGAGAACTGCTTGGGTTCTGATTCCCATTCAAAGGGATACGCAGGCATGTTTGGTCTAAGCATCGAATCCAATTAAAACTAATCAACTTCTCCCCTCATCACCTTATTCGCTTTAATTTAATTTAATTTATTATATTGATTTTATTAGGAGTAGTTTGGGGAATGTGTGACTTTCCTAGAACCTATAAGGGCTAGATGAGGTATCCTCTAATTCAATTTTTTGTTATAATTGTAACTTACCTTTTCTCTTCCTTTTATCCTCTTCTTGTTTATTTTATGTATAACATGTTTTTATCATATTGTCATGCATCATATTAATTGTACAAGCATTATTCATGAAATCAATTTTAAGTCACAACTTTATTAAATGCCAAACTAATTAAAATGAACTGAAAACCTAGTCCCTAAATCCTCTTTAGTTTCAAGACTAGTGATCTTTTCCTTTGGGATATAATTGGAGTCAAAATGGGTTTTTACCTTATATTTCCCAAATAAAAATAAAGTAAGGTGGCGACTCTAAATCAATTTTCAAAATCAATCAATCTGAACCCGAGGGTTCTATCGTGAGTACAAACCCGAATGAGTATTTCGATTCCCTCTAGCGGATCGGACCGGTGCTTGGGCGAGGCCTCACACATATACATGTGGTGACATTCCACTTTCCATCATGCAAAAGTTGAAATTCAAAGGTTCATATAGTTTGTTCTTTTGGATTAACTCTATTTTTTCACTATATAAGTAAGAGCAAATATTCCCATGAAACAAATATTTTTCTAAAGCCAAACACCTAGGAGAGATAATGAGACTGTGTGGGAGGAATAAGGGCGAGGCACGACCCTGATGCATGTCTTTACCTATGAATGGAATGAACGAATGAATGGATGAATGGATTGTTTGCCTTACTATGTGAATGCATCATACATCATGTACAATCTAACTCATGATTTCTTTACAGACATTTAGGATTATATTTCCAAAAATGTCTAAACCTGAATCTAAGTCACTCGTCCCTTCAAAGAGAGAAAGGGAAAAAGAAGTTAGTGAAGGGGATAGCCCACCACTTAAGGTTCCTAAGATATAAAAAGAAGAAATTGATTTGGATGGGTATGATGCTGACACTGAAGATAATTTTAAAAACTAAGAATTAAAAGATTGGGATACCGAAGATTGGAATGCAGAAATAGCTTACCTTGATGGTTTTAATGATGAATCTTTAGAAAGAATGATAGAAGAGGATTTATATGATGATCCACAAGAGGAATCAACTGTTGAGAGTCCTCTTTTTGAACTTCCTCTTTGTTATGAACACCTCTTTGCTAAATATGAAGATTGGAAAAGAGGATTGTTAGCTGAAGCTTCTGCATTTGAAAGTGATATGGTTAGACTATATGATGTTCTTTGTGCTGAGATTGCATCCGATGAAGACCTTGAAGAATCAGAAAATGAAGATGATGAAGTCAAAAAAGAAGATGATTCGAAAGAAGATAAAAATTAAAGTTAGGAATGGGCAAATCTATCATTTTGCTAGAGCACTAGCCCAAATTTGTTAGAAAAGCATTGAACAATGACTTATTACTATGTTAAATGCTTTTATCATTAATAATACTAAGGATAGATTTTGCCTATTTCCTTTCTTCCTTTTTCTCTTGATGTTTGATTGTAAGTTGTGAGGATATTATGCCAAAAAAAAAAAAAAAAAAAAAAAAAGAAAGAGAAAGAGTATTTGTTAGGATTCTTGTAAAAGAACCTAGGCAAAAAGTAAAGGACATTTGAGAGAAAATAGCTAACTAGAAAATCTGCAAAGGACTAGTTGGCAACAAACATATGAAGAGAGCACTCTGCCTTCTTCTTCTAATTTAATTAACGAAGTTACAAGTGAAGAAGACTTTGTGATTTAGACATATGGAAATATGAAACATTAGATTATATCATGCATTCATATCTAATACTTTGCTTTACAGCTATATAGAAAATTGGGTAGGAAGAAAAGAGAACAAAACCCCGCTACTTGGTACAAAGGTATAATAAGGTTGGAAAGGAAAGTCGAGGAAGAGAGTATTGATTTAGCTAAGATTTGCAAGAAATTAGAATGGACTCCGTTGTTGAATAAAATCTCAAGCCCATTGCCTAACTCATCCTTGAGAGGTAGCATTGTGCAAAAGACTTTCTCTTTCGATCTCGAAGCCAATCCTAGTGAAATAATTTCTAAGATGGCACATGAGGCTAATGAGCAAGAACAACTTAAGCAAGCCATTAAAAGGGTATTAAATGTGGAATTTAGGAATTTACTTGGGGCCCATTTGCAAGAGGCATTGGAACAAATCCTTCCTCAATTTTCTAATATCAATGATGCAACCCAAGGTGCAAGTAACAATAAAAATTAAACCAAGGATCCGAATGGTAGCAAGGTGGTGGATATCAATGATGATTTTAATGATGTTTTAGATCATGAGATAGGGAAGACACTGTCACATCCCACTTATAGGATGGACGATCCTAAGGCATGGGTAGACCTAAGGCCACCGAAAACCCGTAGAACCCAGCTAATTTTAGATTATCACTGTAGCTCCGGCGGTATGCCGGCATTATAATTACCATTTCCAAGATCAAACCTGCAAGGAACAATTCACTCCCAATATTACCACTTTATATTCTTTACTCCATTTAAGGTACAAGTACTCACCTAATCACCATTACACACTCCTAGTTTGAATTTATTATATTCAGTTCAGCCATTTATATACATATACCATATCACACTTATGTTAGATTATGTACCATGGAGACACTAGATAATATCATTATACATCATCATATACAATCACATTTACATATATCCATTATACGCTTCTAGATTATATTTACATAACCAGTGTAAAATATATGTCAGCAGCAAGTGAAGTAGGATACTTGCACTGCAGATCCACTAACCTGAAAAAAAAAAAATAAGGGAAAAGGGGTGAGATTTAAATCTCAGTGAATATATAATAAATAACCGGGCACAACAATTTGGATGCATGAATATAATCATTGGCTTAATGGGTTATCACAATAAACAATTAATGAATTTCCAGTTCAATACAATTGAGGGTTTAGCAGAAATTATTACTAATTTAATGTGAACTTTATTCATATTCCCAATATAGTATTGCGGAACCACAAATTTCCAATGAAAAATTGTAACACAAGGTTAGATAGACCTTGTGGCTAGGCATTCAAATACCTCCTAGCAAGGTACAAGTCACTGTGCACAGAGTTCGGTGATCCCCACACCGAAGAAAGGGAATTTCTGCTTTTTGGGTTAAGTCAGGGTTCAAATCAAATAGAACATTTTCACATATAGAGAATCAATTAGGGTTCGAAGTAACAAAGGTAATTTATCAATTTCAAGGTCACATAATCAAATACAATTCACATATTCAAAATAAAATGGGTATGTGCTGGAAAATTTAATATATACTCACCTTTCTAGTTAAGCTCCAAAATATTGATACTCTTCCTCAATTTCTTTGTCACCAAATTCTCCTTCTTGAAATTCCTCTTCTCTTTCTATAAATTATAAAATATTTACATAAAAGTTAATTTCACATAATTACGTTTATTTAA
>CATKHJ010127565.1:0-34306 GCA_949750685.1 Vernicia montana | reverse complement strand
TCTTAGCGATCACTTATCTTCATACATAACTAGTTAGAATCATCACATGCCATATACCTTTACATGAATAGCATCAATATGTAAGCAGTAACAAATTCTAGCTACCAATGAATGAGATACAGTGTCCCTCAAGTCAAAGGATTATATGTATAATTATGACTTAGACGATGATTTATTGACTAGGAATAAAACTTCATGCTATCATCATCTAACGTCATAGTTCAATCATTCATCACATGAATATCCATATATTTATATCGACAACTTTTGTCAAATAGTATGATGCTCACTGCCTCTATAATCATAAGTATCATATACTGATTATAGAATATAAACAGAGGTGATGGTCTTCCGGAATTAATGATGCCCAGTCATTATTCCTATGACCATGAACTTTTAAAGTATTTATCTAAAAGCAATCTGTCATCCATATTCTCAACTCTTGAGAATAGATCCTCTCACAAAATACTAATGGACTTCAAACATACATTTAATACATTGGAACAATTAATTTATACAAACATATATTTATTGCCATTAATTAATATATTGTTTTACATTTACATAAATATATACACTGCTCTAAGGCATATACTCTAACATCTCATATATCAAGAATATCACTTATCATGTGAGCAAATGAATCGTATGTAAAGCTCATGGATGGAGATGTATAATTGTAACAGAGTTTCTAAAATATATCATATGAGAATTCAATAATTTTGTAATAGTATGATTATTAAAAATGGAGATATAAAAAGGGCCGAATAGTATTCAATAGTGAACCCTAGCACAACAAATCATTTATTGGTTATGAGTTCAAGAGCAATTAGAGCTAAGGTAGAGAATCGTATACAGAAGGTATGATATCAATGGAAATTCGATAGGATTATAATTTCATGTAGATTCGAAATATCGAATTGAGGAAATAAATTTGAGTTGGATGTTTATAAGTAATCAAGTAGGCCGAAGGCCATCATTAAATAACTTTAGCATAGGAGTTCTAGATATCATTCATTGATGAAAGGAAACGAGGATTTCAGGGTTCTCTTATTAAATATTAGGATGGCCAATGACAAATGCATATCATGTTAGAATACCATATACTCACCTTTTCTCCTTTACTACTATAATATTTAGTACAAACATTATGGATATTCCCCTATATCCTGAGTACTTTCCTTGCCATGTCCTTTAGATTCTACAATCATTCATATTATTAAAGTTACACTTTGGTCAATACCAAATAATTCACTTGACTTAAGTTACTCTAAACCTAGAACTCATCCTAATAGACTTGGCTTAGGAAATACTAAAGCAATTCCTATCAACAACAATCATATCAAGTTGAATTCAATGCATATAAGATCAAACAATTACAATTTTAAAGATGGGCCGAATCATAATAGTTAAATCTTATTAAATTTTAAATCTCAAGTCACTAATTTACTCATGGTTCATCATTCCCATATACAACTATCTCATTTATTAAGTTATACTAAATAATAAATTCAAGACCTTTAATTCTAGGGTGGCCGAGAATTTATCAAACTCAAACCTAGGTTTTCATACTTATATTCAACATTTAAATCATTCTTTTATATTCATCTTACCAAAATACATATTGCATTTACTAAAGGGAATATTGAGGAATTATTTTTTAAAATAATTACCTCTTGGCCCTGTGACTCCAAAAAGGGAAATGTTCCAAATTATGAAATTTAATTCATCAATATTCATTAATCATATTTATTTTTCTTACTTAACTTTGAAAATCTCAAATTCATTAAATTCATGGTATGGGCTGAATGGTTTGGCTCTAAAATCTCTAACTTATGTATATATTTATTTCAAAATTCCAAATCAACACCCATCATTCACATTCACTTTTACACGTGGTTTTAGGATCAATCAAATTAAAATAAATCTCATCTAGATTTCAAACACACCAACCGTACACATGGAGAGAGCAATCAATATGTATATTTTAAATCAAGTCTAGATTCTTGGTATGTATTCATTTATAAGGTTATTTAATTATTAGAATTACAATTTCTCAAAAAAAAAAAAATTATTAGAATTACAAAAACAAGAATTTCTAACTCAATTTAATATGGCCGAAAATAATGTCAACAAAACCCTAGTGATGAAGCTAATTCCAACCGAAGTGAGATCGTTTAGAATAGTTCACCTTTAGTTGAGTTTGAATAGAACTGATGCGACCTATAAAAAGAAACAAGAGTCAAGTGGGCTAGGCGGGGTGCCTAGCAAAGCCACTCCGACGGTCAAGTTAGTGAATAGGCTCAATGTAAGAGACCGAGAACAATATTGGAGAATTGCTTGTGTTAGTGTTTAGCAAGAATGCATGTACCTTTTGTTGGTTTAACTTTGAGGTATTTATAGGAGATAGATCCTTACATGAGTTGAGTATGGATTTCCTTGACCGGTTCGGATATAGATTGGCTTGCTTTATTGTTTTAATCCACTTTCTGCTTGGATACGAATTAGATGGCTCTTTATTTGACTTGGGTCGATGGGCTTGCGAGTATTTTATATTGGGCCGGGCCCAACTTACTTTACTACCCAGTTCGGTATATTTCGTTCCTTATCAGATATAAAGATAAAATTCAAGAGGGAAATTCACGTTTATCCTAAAATATAACAAAACTTTAATTAAAAAAAATAAAATTGTGGACTTGTTTGCTAATGACCCAAGAATTCATCAAGTGGGTTTGGCTGGCATTAAAAATTTAAAATTAGTGAGAAGCCATTCAGCAAGGGAAAAGAATGCTTCAGTGAGCTTAGGGGACAATATATATATTAAAATCAACTACACAAATATATGATTTAATTTTCTTAAATAAAAATATATGATTTTATATACTCCATTCATTTCATATTAGATGAAGTTTTGGAGATATGCACAAGTATTAACTCTCTTTAATTAGTGAATGAAAATACTAAATTACCCTCATTAAGCATTTCTCTAAACTCTAAGAATATATTTAATGAAGATTAAAAAAGGATAAAAATGAAAAAAAAAAAAGTAAAATAAATGCTCTATTGATATTCTAAAACGTCATTTATTGTGAAAAAAGATAAAATCTCTAAAACGCCATCTAATATGAAATGGAAGGAGTATATTTAAAGTTTTCAAATAATTAATATATTAATTAATTTCCCTCTCTCTCTCTCTTCCATTTATTACATTAATATCCTTATTTAAAATAAATTTTATTTACTCATCTTAAAAATATATCATAAATATGTTTGTAAAAAAAATATCATAATAACCAACTAATATGAAATATATAGTATATATTATTCAAAAAGTAATTAATAAATAAAACATACTAATGGATGAAAATATACAAAATTAAAAAAATAAAAGAATATTAAATTGGTCAAAATCAATTAACAATAAGAAATATATATAGTTGATGGATGATCAAATATTTTGTTTCTAAAACTCTTATATGTAATAGCATGTGAAAAGTGATATTTATCTAAATATTTCATTAAGTAAGAATATTAATTATTTTTTATTTTTTTTAATTTAATATCCAAATCCATGAGAATATAATTTACCGACTAGCAAGCATATTGACCACAATTTTAGGAATTTAACTCTTCCGTAGATGCGGCATTCATGTACCAATAAATTTACGATACAATATTTAGGAGATAATTCATGAATACTTATAGGGCGAGTATTGATCATGCGTTCTTGAATTTACTTAGAGTGAGAATTTAATTTTGATTGATGCGTAAATTATTTCGAAAGTATCTTTAACCAACATTAAAAAAAAAAAGATAAATTATTATTTTATTTCTCAATTTAAATTAATATCACTAGTGAGTTCCTCTCTTTTTAAAAATACATTAAAACATCTCTAAAATTTCATTCCGTCAATTATTTAGTCCCTCCATTTAATTTTTCGCACTTTTCTATCAAGTCAACTTAAAAAGTGGAGTCGATAGATGTGTAAAGATTAAAATACCCTCAATTGCCTTAAACTCATCTATTGAATAAAATTTAGAGATTAATCTTTACACATCTATTGTCTCTGTTTCATAGATCCTCTTCAACCTCTCTCTCTCTCTTAATCTCTAAATTTTGCAAATAGTAACAAAGGAGTTGGCCTGGCATATTTTTTGTATTCACTTCCTTTTTCACCCATTGCTTTTTCTTTTTTGGCCTTTAGCTCAATGGAACAAAAGCATAAATTGCTTGCCACTTCCACCATTTGAATCCTCTGTTTTCTTTGTTTTTCTCGATTGGGTTCTTTCTTTATTTTTTTTATTTGATTTGTTATGAAGAAGTATCCACCCATCAATAATGTTATTATCAACAAAGTAGAATGTTGTGAAAAATCTGCAAGTATATAGGTTATGAACAAATAATATAGTAGTAGAATAAAGTGTTGATCTCATGAGAAAAGATTAACAAGTACTAAAATTAGAATTTCCTTTATTATTTAGAAAATCAAATAAGATGAAAGAAAACAAACAAAATTAAACAGATATAAGAAAATTTAAAAAATAAATTCAATATATATAAAAGGCCTAGGATTTATACTTTATCAAATTGATTACCTATAACTTCTCTATATTCTCTAGATTAGTTTTTACTTTATTGGAATTAATGATCAAATTTTCCTAAATTATATAATGTTTTCTCTCAAAACACAACACAATTATTCATGTTAACATTATGTCTACTCTCATGATCACAAACAATTAATACAAACCCATTAAATTTTATGGAAATCCTTAAAACAATCATAAAAGAGTGTTCTTATCTTTAAACAACACATATACCTTATGTCGATTATTTCAATGAACTAGTATTATGTTTTCATTATCGTTACTTCACACAATACCTTTAATTCATGCAATTAATGACCAGTTAATTACAAACTTTAAGCTCTAAGATAAAAGATTAATTCCAACAATTAAAACCAATCAATCAAACATAGATAATCATAGGCAAATCAAAAAATTACTTCTAAATTCAAGAGAAAAATTAGATGCCCATAATTAAGAAAGAAGGAACTAATGTATAAAGAGTTTTAGAAGAGAAGAAAACTTGATAGAAAGAGTGATACAAACTATTGAGATAATTCCTCTATTTATAGACAAAAGATCATGGGTTTAGAAGGCTTAGAAAGTCCTTAGAATCCTTGAAAATCGAAGTACAAATCAACCTTTAAAGTGGATTCGAATTAGGAAGAAATTCACGAAAGAAAAATAAAAATCGGAGCTCCTTCATATATGCACGGCCATGCACATTACCTTGCACAACCATGCATAAAGTTTAAGTTTCTTCTCCCCTTGGCTCGAAAATAATTCCGACAATAGTAAAATAGAGTGCACGGTCGTGCACATCAGTCTTGCACAGCCGTGCTGTCACGACCCGACTTTCGAGCCGCGACGATCCTAGGACATGAGCAGGCTTAAGGCCACCTAAAACCCGTAGGAATCTTACCAATCGATCGTCCAATCATAATACTATACCATCCAATCACATACAATCTCCTTGGTTCTAAACCAGACAATCATATAAATTCATAACCATTCATCAATAACATTCATGAATCATATATGATATCATCTTACTAGTTTAATATCTTAAGGCCCAAAGGAATAACATCCAATACAATTTACCATTCACTTAGTTTACCATGAAGCATCTAAATGTTTACATCATCATCATCTATACGAATAAATATAAGGAATGAGCTTTACATTAATCGCTTGAGTTTCTGAGGGTGGAGAAGATTGCCTTGGAAACCTAACCGATAAACTTTAGCTCACCTGAAAAATAGAATCACTAATGAGATAAAGCAGTGAGTAAAGGTTATACTACCATAACCTATGAATCTCGGTAATTCAAGGTCAGTTTACAATAACAGTTCATGGTTCTTATCAATCAATATCAATAACCAATCAGTTCAATAATAACAAACGATTGGATTTAATAACAATAAACAATAAGTTCAATATCGATAATCAAATAGTTACAATCATTAACCAATCGTTTCAATAACATCAATCGATTGGTGGCAATAACAATAACATATCATGTTCAGCATAATCATATCAGTACAATAAGAGTATCAAGTAACTATGTCTTAATATTCTCCATATAAATGGTATTATGCTTAAAGGCAGTACCGATAACTAAGGCATAGAACTCACTCATCATATCAATATCAAAGCAGCTCATCTTATCGGAGTATACCTTCACCAATACGTAAGATTGATCAGATCTTACAGCTAGGGCAACAAGCCCTCTCTAGCTAGGACATGGATACTTTCCTCTATCCACCGGAGTACACTGTGCACAATGCCTAATGTTTTACCCCACATCAAGATTAGGGTATTCTGCTTTCGGTTCACAATCATATAAGGTATACAATGGAAATCAATAATCATGGTTTCAAATCAATATCAAGAAGAGTTAACAATTGGGTTCATGTATACAATAAATTGGGATATCACCAAGGATGGTTCAAATAACAATTATCAATAATCAATTTGGTGGTCATGAAAGAATTAGGCCTTTATGCCTTAGGGTTCAAACACAACCATAGTAGTATAATAATTACTCACCTCAATTAATGAAAACCCAAAATGGCTTGCAATTAATCTCTAGAGCAAGCAAATGTGGTGGTCACAACCTCCATCATCATCATTTCTTTTATCTCTATGAGAATCTATAGAAACCCATATAGAAATAACAATAAATCATATAATCCATGAACTTAGCTTAATTAACAATGCTAATAATGCTTACCCATCCCAATCTTACTATAAGCTCACATCTATTGAAAAAAATTGAAGGAAATAAAGAAACCCTAACTTACCTTCAATTAATGCTTGAACAATTGAAGAGAGGAATTGGATTCCTTAACCCTAGATCCTCTTAACTATACAATAAATGATCTTCCTTTACTATTAATGAAGGTAGATGGAGAGAAATTTGAGAGAATTTGGGTTTAGAAGCTTTAGAAAATCGGGTGAAATGAAATTAGGGACTGAAAGTCTTTAAATATGGTTGTTTCCCGATCTGTCCCCGACATAAGTCGCGATCGCGATTCACATGTCACGATCGCAACATGTCTGTTGCGATCGCTACCTTGCACTATTCACGTGATTGTTCACATGCATATTGCGGTCGCGATATTCAATAGCAGTCGCGATTCTCATTAAACCAATTTGCCAAATTCTGGCAAAAGAGTTCACAGTGGGTGTCGTGTCCATGGTCGCAATCGCGACCCTCTGTTGCGGTCGCGACATCCAAATTGCGCCCGCGAATCTTGACCCTTTCACATGCATTTCCAATTCCTAAGTTCCATACTCAACTCCAATCAATCTAATTCATCATTGTACATGATATAATACTTATAACTCATTCATATCATCAATTAGAAACTAATACATGAATGTTCAGAGTATTACATGGCTGTTGTGGTGAATGGCTAAAGGAAGAAGACAAGGGCATTTTAGTAATTTTATTGATTAGATTTATTAAACCTAAACACTAAAATGCTGCACTTTTATTTTTTTTCAATTTTTATGTTATGCGCCACGTGTTAAAAAAATAATATTTTTTAATTTTCACATCAACAATTTTAACAGCGTTAGGTAAATTGGTACTAATGTGTCAAACGACATTAAGCTCTGGGTACTAAAGTGTCACGAAAAAAATCACAGCCTCCATTTAAAATAAGTGTCAAACCACAAGGTATTTTAATGTACTTTCCCCAAAAAAAATGAATGATAAAATGTTGGGTTAGGCCTAAGTGCTAGTAGTGGCCGGCCATGATGGGAGAAATGGAGGGAAAGTATAGTTTTGACAATATTTACTTGTGTTAAAAATTGTATTAGTGGAAAGTGGGCCCCACTTTCCACTAAGACAATTTTTAAACCCCTAAATATCTAGGTTCAATGAATTTAACCACAATCCGTCATCCAATTTTCAATTAGTAAAATTTTAATTCTAAATTCCAAAACTTCCTTAGGAATCCATACAACCATAACCATCCATTTTCTTGATCAAATCCTAGCCCTCCATTAACACTTAAGAAGTTCATCAACCACCACACTCTTCATTCACTAAACACCACTCCAAAGAGAACAAATTTTCTCCTCTCTACTCTTCTAAGGTTCGGCCAAGGTAGTTCCAACACCCAAAGGGAGATTTCAAAGGTAATCACTTAAAAACTCAAGTTTTTTCTCTAGTCAAAATGCATCCTTGTATTCATTGATGTTTCTTCCTCCTCTTCCTTTCTTTTGGGTTCGGGTTCATGACACTTTTGAGGGGGAAATTCTCTTCAATTTGAAAGTTTGCTAGATCATAGAAAGTAGACATATGACTAATGAATTAGATGAGTAAAATCAAGTATTATAGAAAGGCAAAACCTTGCTAATGGCCTAGCAAGGTTCGGCCACTTCAAGTGAGTTTTCAAACTCTTGTTTGTTTTATAATTTGAACCTTGAAATAGGCTTAATTATATGCCAATTACATAGTTTAGAAGTTAATTTGAATTTGGTTAAAGAATTTCAAATTTTCCTCTTTAGTTATCATGTGAATTGGGAATTTTTTAATGAGTGCTTTATTGATGAAATTAATTGTTTAATTGAGTCATTTGGCATGCTAATTAAATATATATATAATCAATTTGAAGATTGAATGAAAAATTATGAAATTCCTCTTGTGTAGGTTCGGCCAACTCTAGGTAGATAGTGTAAATTAACTAAATTTTGCAATTGATTAATAAATTGAGCTTGTAAATTGCATAATTATAAAACCAATTTGAATGATAATTGAGGAAATCTCATTTTTCCCAATTGATTAATAAATTGTGCTTGTAAATTGCATAATTATAAAACTAATTTGAATGATAATTGAGGAAATCTCATGTTTTCCAATTTCTAGGGTTCGGCCAACATAGGGATTGTAGAACCAATTTGATATTTCTTTAATTAAATATTGAATTGAATATGTCTTTATGCCATTTGAATGTCTATATGATTGCATTGAAAATTGATCAAATGAATTTGATTCTTTCCTTAAGGTATGGTTTGTCCATGCATGGAAGAATCAAAGGAAAATTGATATGAGTAGGAACATGAAATGTTTTCTAGTGAATTCATTGAATATGACATGTGCACTAAAGAAAAGTGAAGTAAATATTGGACATTAGTCAAAGGCCTATTCGGCCTTATTAGTGCCAATACATCTTTGTGTTAATAAATTGCTATCTATTTTTGTATGCATTATATGTAATGACTTGAATTAATGATAGATGATTAGTGTTCTAAGTATAGGTTTAGTAGTACTAGAATTAGAATTAGAATAAGTTGAATAGCTAAGTCATTATTAATGATCTATTAACTAACTTGAATGAAATGGTTTCTTGTAGAATCTAAGGATAAAGTGAAGGAAGGAGTTCCAGAATCGGAGGATCATCATTATTGTTTGTGCTAATTGCAATATTAGGAGCTAAGGATATTAAGGTGAGTACATAATACTTAATATAGTATGAGCATCCATAATGAACTACCATTCATTCATTGTATCCAATTGGTAACTTGATATACATGAACATGAACCTTACACCATTGATATACAAAGTGAACTTATGTGCTAAAAGTCCTTCCATAAGTCTTCGGCCTACCTTGCATTGATAATTCATACAATTGAAACCATTATCCTATTGATGAGAAATGTTGATTCATATGTTAACTTACATGTTACTACCCCCTTCATTGTTGATATATTTTCTAAAGTAGAAATCCCCAACTGATGTGGGAATTTCATGTGCACATGATTGATGTATACCGCACATGATTGATGTGAAGTATACATCAATCATGTGCGTATACATCAATCATGTGCACATGGTAAGAAAGCCCATCGGATAGGGATAGTGTATCCGTCTTAGCTAGGAAGGGTGGTCCTAGCCGTGAAACCTGATCAGTCACCCACTAATGTAATCATTGTGAGTGAGCAAGGCATTGGCCACCACTCTATTTAGTTATCAATGAGAAGCACACCGCTTCCGAATATCTGATTTTTGCTAAAATGATATAAAATAAATATATTGCCATGAATTTCTCCATTTCTTTTAATATCATTGAACACTATTATGCTACTTAGAACCTTCATTGAATACCAAAATGATAACCATTCATGGATATCTAATGATACAAATACTCCTTCATTGAAATATGAAATTTTAACCGGCATATCATATTAAATTATTATGTATTTACTGAGTTTGTCTCACTCCTTTAGTGTTTTATTTTTTTTAGGTGCGGTAGTGGATCAAGCAAGGAAAAACTCAAGCTCTATCCTTCCGCTTAGGGGTTACTCTGCTCGTTAGTATTGTTTTGTTATTTTGAACAATCACAATGATCATGTATCTTAAAGAAACTTGTCTAGAGCTCCATGGTCATTATGGTGTATAGTAGTATTATGAACTTGAACCTTATGAATTTAAGTATGGTTTGTATTATTTGTATGATAAATGATATAGGATGGATATTAGTTATGACAATCTACTGTGATGACCATAACGATAATTAAGAGTATACTTTAAGTATACAAGTGGTATATGTGTGGTATACAATTGGTATACCTTTATCGTATTTTGGTATACGTTTGGTATACTTTCATGGTTAAGTGGTATACGTTCAGTATACTTAGGGTATATGTATGGTATATGTTTGGTGTTCATATAAGGCATAATTGGTTATGGTCTTGGGAATTGGTCTAATGAATGATAATCATGATTTAGTATAGTATAGTGGGTTATACGGGTTTAGGCGACCTTATGTCTCCCTATGCCCTAAGACCGTGACATCTCAAAAATGGAGTATGACATATTATTATTATTATTATTATTATTATTATATAAAATAAAATTCTCTTATTACATTGAATTATTTTGAAATACCATCATTATATGTCAAAAATTTGTATATATAATATAAGAATAAAATAATATTATAAAAAAAATTCAATATAGTAGTATCATGTAAGAAAAACTATATTTTAAATTCGCACAAATAATGTATACCATAACTTAATATATATATATATATATATATATATATACATGACACTTTAACTCATTTAATATATATTTATATAATTGTATCTATTTGGCATTTAAACCCATGAAATTGTATCTATTTGGCACTTGAAGTGGCATACACTTGGCACTTAAATCACTTAATATATGCCACTTGACGAGTTCTAGGGAATTCTCTGTCTGTTTTATATATATATTATAGATTTTGGTTTCATTCTTATTCTAATGTGATCACTAAAGTTCAATTTAATGCACGCAAATCACTACATTTTTTTTTCAATCAAAAGTCACTAGGGAGATTCAGATCAAAAATTCACTGGAATGGTGATGTAGTACTAGTCATCTGACTCAACATGCCACATTATGCCACGTCAGATGGCTTCGGTGACATAGATTCGATGTGGCGTGCTGAGCCATATGGCTAGGGTGATGTATCATGCCACGTCATTATTCCAATAAGTTTTTGGTCTGAATCTCTCAAGTAATCTCTAATTGGAAAAAAAAAATAATTAAAAAAAAACAACTTTAGTATTTCATCTGCATCAAATTAAACTTTAGTGATTATATTAGAAACACTCTCAAAATTTAGTGATTTTTAGGATCATTTACCTTATCACCTTTACTTAAAAATAGCAAATTTGAGTAAATAACTATTTCATATATGAAATTTGACATAATTAACAAAGTGATCTATCTTTTTTAAGAAACGAATTAAATAGTTCCTGAGTTTTAGTTTCGTTAAATACTTTAGTTATTTCGTCTAATTTTTATTTTGTTTTTCGTTAAATTTATATGAAATGATTAAAATGTTCACACACACATAAAAACAAGAATTTTTTTATTAATTGAATTTTTTATTTTAATTCAATTAAATTATTAAAATTTTCTTATTAAATGATAAACTTTGTTAATTAAATTTAATGATAAAATTTTTCAATTATATATTTTTTTCTTATTTTTAATATATATATGTAAGGGCATTTTAATCATTTCATATAAATTTAAAGTAAAAAATTATAAAAATTGCAGAGAATGATTAAAGTGTTTGATAGAACTAAAATTCAGTGAATATTTAGTTAGTTTCATAAAAAAAATAATAATAAAAAGACTATTTTGTTAATTAGATTAAATTTCAAAAATTAAATAATAATTTACCACTAAATTTTTATCATTGGTAACTAGGCGAAAAGTACATAATGAGTTATCTCATTATATTTGTCACCAGGCAACAATGAGATTAATAATATTATTATTGAATTATAATTTCTTATTTTTAATTTAAATTAATTTTAAAGTTGTGCTTTCGCATGGGAACTAGTATTATATAAAATATAAAATATTTCTTTTATTTTTTTTTAGATGACAAATATAAAATATTTCCTTTTTTTTTAAATAAAATATAAAATATTTCTTAAAAAATACTACAAAATTATTTGATATTATTTCTATTTTTAATAATATGAACTGATAAAAATAAATATATTTTTTCAAAAATTTTATATGTATTTTTACAATAATTTTTTAATAATAATTTTTTAAAAAATTATAATAAAAAAAATAAAAACCAACAACTCCACGCCAACAAATCGAACCGGATGATCCGAATAAAAAAGAGTCTCAACCCAACAATACTCTACACGATCCATTTGCTACCACCATCGTTGACAGTGACACCACCTCCACGAATACTACCTAGTACCTACCTTCTTCCATCAAACGACAGATTAGGCTGCCTTTGAACTCTCTTCCTGCTTGTGGGATTCGGTAAAATAGGTTCGCTTTGATATGGGTATTGGATTTGTATTATGTCTTGATTTTTCAATTTTAAGATTATTATTGATTCTATGCAAAGTTTTTTTCTTGTAATTTTTGGATACTGGGTTTTCAATTATTTGATTATGGATTTTTTCTGATTCAGATTGTGAGTTGTAACGGAGGTTATTTCACTTGAGCTGCTCAAAATCCTTTCTGAGGTAGTTTCAGTTCCCACTATTAGATTGCTTTGTTCATCAGTTTACTGGGTATTTTGGTATGATGATAATGGAAATCATAATTTGTTAATTCTTGTTTATAAATGTGAAAATGTTTTTAAGAAAGCAAAATCCTTTCTTGGTTATTTTCACATTTTGTGAAAATATGAAAAAGAGGATTGAAACACTACTATCATTAATTTTCTGAAGTCCATTTAATTTTGGGACATGGAAAGTTCAGGTTTTTAAGAAAGCAATTATGCACTTTTTCTAATGATTTTCTATTTTCTTGGAAAATTTGTGAAAAACTAAAGATTGTTTACAATGAAATCTATCCTAAAGGACCTAAACTAGAAATCTGTTATGTTCACACAAGATGATCCATAAATTGTTTCTCATTTTACTTCTTTCTAGTTTCTACTAATCCTTATTTATCCTTTTCTGTTATTTAGAGGAGGTGGCAATGGCAGGAGTGGTAAAGAAGTTCTTCATTGCTTCAATGTTTATGTGGATGGCTCCTATTGCGATCCTTTATGCTTTTAACCATGACTTACTTCCTGGTAAGATGGTCTAATCTCATATTCTCATTTATTTGGGATACATGATTTTGTTTTAAAGATAACTTTTATATCAAATAAGTGATCATAAGACCATTGACATAATCATTGAAAGTTGTTCATGCAATCTAAACCCAGTTCCTATAACTGAGTGGTGAGCACCATATTCAGGTTTTCGATTTTTAACTTTAGATTCTCACTATTTCCACTAGAATTAGACATGCATCACCACAAATATTTGGGACAATCAAAAGTCTGCTTCTTATGCCTTCTATTTTGAGCATCTATATGGTCTTTTGCTCTTTTATGTAACTATTCTGGTCTCTTTGCTTAACAAAGGTATTTTATGAATCATCCTCTTAGGTCTTGACCTCTCACTAGGAAGGGAAGAAAAAGTAAATATTAGTAAACTTTTTTCTTATCTGAAACATTATTATTTAGTAGTTTTTACTGCCTTAGATGAGTACTGTTAATTTTTTCCAATTTCTCTTATTTTATATGCTGCGGGCAAGTTATCTAAGAGTATAGGATTCAGAAATTCAGTAGTAACCAGTACTCTCCAAATAAGAGACTGAAATGTTGGTTTTAAAATGAAATGGATTGAAAGAAGTCATTATTGTATATAAATTAGTTAAAAGCTTGAGTAAAATCAAAGTAGGCTCCTTATGAGACTGCACAAATCAGCCATCTTGGCAATGTTTAGTGGATACTACGTCTGGACATTTGTAGTATGCTGACCATACATTATGCATCAAAATGACATCAATTCATTATTTTTCTTGTGAAAAATGTGATAATGGTGAAAACAAGATTACTTGGGCAATTTGGAGTAGCCATATTAGCAATTTTGAGGAGCATTGAGTGTGCACAATTTTTTTTGCAACTTTTGTTGGTTTAAAATACTAATGATTTGATGACAAGAAAGATACCAAATTCTTTGGAATTGTACTTTTGCTGCAGTTATCTGGAGTCTTTGGATTGAGAAAAATGCACACCTCTTAAAAAAAAAAATCAGAATATGAACTTCAGTTTGTTGCATGACAAGATGGTGTTTTAGGCTTTTATGTGAGCTTATGCTTCTGGAGCATCTTAAAGGAAAAAAGGGAGGGAGGGAGAGAGAGAGAGTGGGGAGGTCACTATAGCATGGATTTTCTCAAGTATAAACTTGGAGATATGGTTAGAGAGGAAATGAGCGGGAAAATGATCTCTTTTTGCAGAATACAGTGAGTTAAGGGCACCCAATCATGAAGGGAAGCAAGTGTCAACCTGGTCAATCTGTGCAGAGATGCCTATTTAACTCGTTAATCTTACTACATCTGGAATTTTTTTTGAAGAAAACAGAGGCCTTTGTTTTTCACTTTCCAGGGCTTTAAAGAGTCTATTGAATTTCCAGTTTAGAAGTTGGGATTTTCTTTTATATTTGATAGCCATATTCTTTTTGAATAAAACATTCCATTCACTATTAGGTCCATTTTTTCTCAGTTGCTTTCTCTTTGAAATTGAAAAATGGAATATAATAATCCTTCCTTTTTCTTAGTTTAGATGCTAATCACTTTATCCCATATATGCAAAGCTGTTAATAGATTTGAGGTGCTACTAGTTTCTACATATAGGTGAATGTCCAAATTAAGGTAAAGATATGATATGATTAGCACATCTTATTTAAGCTCGTGGAGTGGTCTCCAAATTGATGTTCATACTCAAATGTCTGGGTTGTATTTGTATAGCAATTTGGAATTTAATGGTGAGTTCGATGTTTGAATGCTTGTGCAGGCATTGATTCAACCTTTCACAACAGTCTCTATTTTAATGTGTGTTTATACCAAATAATTACACCCTTAGAAACAACATCATCACATGAATTTTCTCAAATTAAGCATTAGGAAAAATCTTATCAGATTTATTTAGCTTTGAAGTCTTACCATGTTGAGCAATTTTTTTTTTGTACGTTGTCTACATAGTTTTGCACTCCCAACATTTTAGGCACTTGTTCTTTTCTCCTTCTAATATAATCACGAGAAGTTCCAATTCTATCCTTTGTTTTCCTGCTTGTAACCATGATAATTATGAATTTAATATAATTATAAATAAGGTGAAAACTGAAGACTATAAAAAAGGTAAAAATGAAAGGGAAATAGCAGAGGATGTGTCAAGCATTTGATATTTTGGAGCACAAATGCATCTTATTCATTTGTTTTAGTGGGGGATATGTTTTCATGGGTTGTGAGCTCCAGATCATATCTCCTGTGTTATGATTTCATGGAAACTCAGACCTTAAAGGCTAGGAATTTTGTAATTATAATTAAGTAGATACCCTTTCAAAAGAATTTGGTCCAACTTGTTTGGTGGTTTTGGTTGTCTAATGCTAAACCAAAAAGCTTAGAAATTTATCCAAAAGTTAATGCATGGGAAATCATAAAGCAAATCTCTGGAATTATATTATGAAGAAAATTATTACCTGAACTATAATTACCAATACAGCATATTTTGGTGCATGCAATGATGCACCCTTCTTAAAATGGAGGAGAATTTCATCCTAGGAATGTTGCATATTGTTTACAGTGATAAAGAAATTTGTTATCTGCTGAAAGGTGTCTAAATATGAATTATTCCTTTGTCTCCTTTAGTAAAAGCCATTCACTATATTAATGTTTGGTATACTGATCAAATTATGTTATAACAAGTACCTCAATATCTGTTTTCCTCTTTTAGGTTGTTTATAATCAAATTAACTGAACAAGTGTTATCCATGTTGAACAGGTGTAACCCATTTATCTCCCCATTCTTTGACGTTGTTGAGTGGATTCCTTGCTGTCATTTCGGTCAATATAGTTATTGCAGTCTACATTTATATGGCAATGAAGGAACCTTCAGATAAACACGAGCCAGATCCCAAATTTGTTGCCGAGGCCAAAGCTAGTGTAAGTCAATTTACAGGTAAAGCTGAGGATTCTTCTTCCCAATCTCTTAAGAAAGAAGAGTAGGATTAGTCTAATTGAAGTTCAGGTTTGGCTTCTGATCATTAGAAGGTTAAGCTATCACAATGTAGTTGGTTCTTGTAATTACGCAACAATTTTGTAGAATGTGATTTTCCAAATTTTATTGTACATTATCTATTTATAGTTTGTTGAGCTTTAAAATTAAAAATTGTCCAAACAGATTCTTAGCTGCTTTGTATTTTATTAATTTTCAATTTTTCTTAGCTTCTAGTTAATATTTTTTTCTCCATAAAAATGTCAAATTTTTATGTAAATTTTTGTTCAAGAATATGTATTTTTCAGTTCATTTCACAAGTGGGCTGCAAGTCTACAATCCTTGAGGAATGTTCCGTAGTTCAGTGAGCCCTGTAAAAGGATAGTGCATTACTTTTCGAACATGATCTCATTTTTTTCTATTTGATTCAGCAAGAATTTTTTTTTCAATTTATATTGAAATAATCTAACTGGGTTATTGAATAAACTTTGAGAATATATAATTTGAATATCCATTTCCATTTCATTTTTAAGGTGAACCAGGTGCACGCCTGTGAAACTGTTTAAATATTTCTACATTCTTCTCTTAATGATTCTCGTTATTTGCTCAAAATAAAACTCATTAAAGAAGAATAATGAGCAGGACCACTAAAATTTACGGCCATACCAGAGACCTAAACCACATAATAAAACCCTAATCAGACTTCACACAATACCTGTTCAGTAACACATCTTTAGACAAAAGTTAAAAAATAAAATCTCTCAAAGTTTGTTATGAGTCTTAAATTTGAATTCGTAATCAGAGTCAAATTTATCAAAAAAAAAAAAAAAAAACATATATATTTAATCCCTCCACATTTTCACAATGATGCCAACTGCCAAGAGATCACGACTTGATGACCAAACGCAAAACAAAGGAAGATCATAAAATTCAACAAAGCTGTCTAATTAATGATACCACATATAATCGAGTAAAAACTAAACACTGAACTACAAATAATAACATGAAAAGGAAAAATTTTGAAAAATTTCCACATATAAGTTGATATTTCATTGATTTTCTTCCAGCATCCAAAATAATCTCAATCTGTTATATCAAAACAAAGTTTGGCCTCATCCCAAGGACCATTTATCTCAAACTTGTATTCCTGAATTTTAATGAGCCAATAAGGACACACAACACTTACAAACACCAATAAACCTAACAACAGTACAAAAAGTAACCGGTGCAACGCATAAACAAATGCCAAGGTAACAGCCATCAACCCTAAAGAAAACAAAAGATGCAACCGAAAGGAGTATTTCTTTATGCAGTAAGTGATAAATGGAGCGAAAAGAAAGACTTGCAGGGAAAACAGCATTATGGCAAAAACATGTAGCCTTGATGGTAGGCGAGAAGCAATAAAAACTGAGGAAACAACAGAAGCATTTAAAGAGATACAACTCGTCAAGTTTGGATTTTTTAGAGCTCCAGGAGCTCTTATTGTGGATCCTGAATAGTCATGCAGGAAAAGATGAAGGATGATAAGTGAGACAGTTACCGCCCAAATAGAATCTGAACTTATGGACCTTGTGAGAGTGTGATAAATAGGAGCCAACACATATAACCCAGTTGTGAAAAAAGAGATATTTAGGATATAATGGAAGAGAAGGTTGAGAGAAAGCATTTCTTTGGTTAAAAGCAGCACAAGGAAACCTGATCCAAGAAGGCTCACATCAAGAAGCAAGAGGGAATTTTCATCAAGGATAGATTGCAGGGTGTAGGTCCAAACCAAGCCGACAAGTGCAACAATGCACAGATACAGAGAGATGGAAACCGAGTCTTTCATCACATTCAGCAGGTCTCTTTTAACAACACTAGCATTCATAACCATATCTTCAAGAAAAGAATCATCAGTGTGATTGTCATCAAATCCAGGTTGCATCCCTCCATATGCTACTTTTCTCCATTTAGGACGAGGAGAAGGGCTTTCACTTATGTTGAAATCCATCACCATTCAACTATGCTATTGTGTCCAAGCAACACTTTAATTTCAAGAAATCAACAAAAGCGAGATTTGTATTCCGTCATTGCAAATCTTGCTCTATTTGTGGAATTCTCATCTCTCAGATGATTAGTTCAAAAACCTGTTCTATGACAGGCAATACGAAAGACAGTCATTATATTGCAACAAAAAAGAATGATATATAAAAATAAACAGAATACATTTCATGGTAATATACAAAAAGACAATTAATAATCAATAAAAAAAGTTGACACCAATAACCAAACCCATCCCTGATACTACAGAATCCATCACTCCCCATTCACAAGCACATGATAGATCATTACGCCACCATTAACAATGCTTCAATCACGGTAGCTAACAAATTGTGTGGAGATCGACGCAAACATAGATATAAAAATACAGAATTATTGGAAGAATAATATGTCACTTTTTCATGCAATTGACAAGTTATTCTACTTTTATTTTACTGCTCTTGGGAATATCTCTCGTGAGGCATTTAAATTATAATCTATCATTTTCAAAAGCATCGGTGGTTTATAATCCAACTCCAAGACTGGAAATGAAACATTCCATAATTTTTAATTTGTTTCGGCAAAAGAAAATGATAAGATAATTGGAGTTTGATGCCTCACAATATTGTTTTCAAAATCCATAAAAATTAAATATTCACAATCATGTGGTAAAACCCATCTCATTCATTATTCTACTTTCTTTCTCTATATTTCTTCTTTCTTATTTAACAGTGTGCCCTAAATTAGATTAGAATTCAACCTTCAAAATCCATTAATTCAGAAAGATTAGATATTTTCTTAGTAGGAATTAGACATATCTAATTCCTACTAAGAAAATATCTAATCTTTCCCAAGTCGATCAAATCCTAGCCCTAATTCCTAATTAAACCACTAAAACTTTACAAATCTCTATAGCAGTTACTTCCCATCATCCATAACAAAAAGCATTGTTTGTAACAGAAACGATCAAATGATGTATTTAGAAGCTCCAATAATCGATATATCATAAATAAAAAGCTTCAATAATATTGATAACCACAAAAAATTGAAGAATCATGAACAATCCTCATATCGGAATAACCACATTAAAGCTGCATAATATATTTTCACAATCTGAAGAATTAGTGCATTCAAAGGTTATATATTGAAATATAAGTCGGTTTGTAATCTTAAAATTATGGACATTTCCTAACTCTGTATTAATTAAGCTGTGATTACTTATCATGAATTCTAAACTTTCCAAAACATGGAACTTTTAATTGTGTTTGCATATTTGCTTCTTAGTGTTAATTAACTGATTTAAGTATCTAAAATCACAAACCAAAACCAACTAATAAATTCAAAGAACTCTGGGAATTATGAAATTGGAGATCTGAAAATTTGTTATAAAACAAATCAAACATACATATCTATGGATATTGAGAGAGGGGTTTTGTAGAGAACCCATTTGTGTAAATGATGTCTTAATCTTAAAATCAAGCTCATTTGCAAATTTTTCAATGGTTCAATCGAAAACACAATCTATATTAATATATGGAACCCATTTTTGAAAGTTTGAGCCTTTGAATCAAGATTTACAGATTTTGCCACTTCAAATTCAAAAATACATAATCAGATAGTTTGAGAACAAACCTTTGTAATGGGAGGCGGAGAGAGTGAGAAATGTATAACTAGGTTGGTGGTGCAGTGGTTCTGTTGCTGGCAAGAGGAAGCTCCGATACAGAGAGAGAAGGAGAGAAAAGAAGCATAAATTCCATCTGCTTCTTTTTTTTTACTAGCGAATCACCCGCGCTTTGCTGCGGGTAAGAAAAAATGTTCCATATTATTAAATAGCCATATGCACAATAAATATAAATTGGCTTTATTTAGTTGTTTCCATTTGAACTATTTTTTACATGTGGTAATTGTGTTATGAATGTAATATGCACAAAATTTACTTCAAGGCACTTAAGGCATAATTTCATATATATGTACATACATAGACACATGCAAAGGACAAAATAAGAATGATAACCTTATAAATCTCACTCTCATAAAAAGTAATAAAGTAATACTTTAGTTGTATTATTTAAAAAAAAAAAAGGGTAATACTTTAGCTGTAGATATTTCATGCCTGTCAAGTGTCAACTCTTATTCTTTTTCAAAAATCAATTTTATGACTTTAAAAATATGGTTGTAGAAAAAATTTACATAAAAAGAACACAACCCATGACATGGGTTTAACATAAAACATGAATTGAAACTAAGAAATGGGCATACTGTGGAATAGTTACTAAAAAATAGAGATCAAATGTTTTAAATTTTTGTCTTGCTAGAAAATTACATAAAAAAACTTAAGATAAAAAAAAATCAAAGCAAGGACATCTAAGACTTCCAATATGCTTCCTATCTAAAATGTAGACCAAAATGACAGCAGCAATAGGGAAGCAATTCCACATGGCAGATGCAACTCATCAGAAAGTTGAAAATTAAGTACTAGATAAACTGTAACAGATATTAGATGATAAATTCTACAGTAGTATCCCTTGCTTCTCAATTGCATTTTTCACAGTAAACCAAACCACCACCTATCTGCATTCCCGAAATTAATTCTTCAAACCATGAAAAAAATCTAACAAAAAACAATTATATATGAAAAAAAGAAAACATAGATAGATAACAATGCAATAAAAAACAAATTGAAATAATAAAACAAATAAACCCAAACTAATATGAATACAAAATAGATTAAACTAAGCATAAGATAAAATAACAATTAGAGCAGAAATTATTGTCATACCCAATCGAGAATGATTTTGAAATAAACAATGGTTTGGCCAAGCTTAGATAATAAAAATAAATAAATAAATAAAATCATTGTTTCAAAACCAAAAGGCACCAACTTGAGAGACAGCTTGGTAAATTGCAGCACATATAATTTTAAATAATGAATTGAGCAACTATCAAAGGCCAAGCATGTATGGCGATAAAGGCCAAGTATATATGAATTTGAGGTTCATAAAACTAAAAGAAGATAGGAAAAATAAAAATTGGCTGTTATCAAATGATTTTTTTAAATGAAGCTCCTGTCAAATGGTTGACAACAACATATTAATTTTCGAATGCAAATGCATAAACACATAATAATTAGCTATTTCAAACTCACAATAATGACACTCTGCCTTTTGAAGATTCAGTCATACATGGTTATGTATTTTTGAAGAATCTCAACAAATATAACCTAAACAAAACTCAAGTTCTAAACAAAAATATCACCAAACAAAAACACAATCACCACCACCAAATTCCTAAATTCAATTGAAGGCTAGTAAGGCTAGAAATACATAATTCTTCAATCCTAGGAACAAAATTCTTCAATCCTCAATAGACTTTCTCCAAAAAAGAATAAAAGGTGGATGCTATCGCAAAAGGAGTCATTAGATGATGCAATTTTTTGAACGGTGCTAATTTACTTTCCAATACGCCACTATTGAGGACTTATATTGCCAAGCCAAAAAACATTTTAATAAACTCAAGGTAATTTATAAATCATAACAGTCGATCAAGTCAAAATATTGTAGAATTCAGTAAACATAAATAGCAGCAATACTATAAAAATGCCAATTAAACAAAGTGCTTCACAGTTTTTCATTTCAAAACAACACTCAACCAAACATTTTTCTGTAAAAAAACTCAGCAAGAAAAAAACCAAGAATTTAACATAGATTGAGGTATAGAATAAATAAAGAACAAATTTAAGAAAGGGTTAAATTTCAAAGACTGCCTTTTCACATTTTCATATGGACATTCTCTTTTTTTTTTTTTTTTTTTTCATGTACATTGTGATTAAAGACTTTAATTTTGAACAATTCTTATTTAAATTAAGTTAATATTGATTACAAGCCATTATATCACCTGCAACTACAGCTTTATCTAATTATAAGGCTTGTCATGACTAAAAATTAAGCAAAGTATGCCATTAACTCACTCTGACCTTACAGAAAAGCTAAATAAAATGAACATGCTTGGTATACGGGGTTGAAACAATCAGGTATTCTTGCATAATTTAAGCTTGGTCAAGCCTTTTTTTCAGCTTCAGTGGTTGCCCATTCCTCATAATAGAATATCAATAGTATAATAAAAACAAAATGATAAAATCAAATTGGAAATATTAATTTCCAAACTGATTTAATAATATAAATAATAATATTAAAAATATATGATAAAATGGGGGTATTGTTAGATAGATTAATTTAAATTATATTTACATCATGCCACTTGAACTGCAGCACTTATATAATATTTAATGAGAACAGAAAAAAAAATAATAAGCCAGTTTCATAATCACTTGTATAAATTGGTGAATAGATGCCATGCATTTTCAAAAATGATTTTCAGTACAATTCCATTCACTGTTAACCAAAAAAAAAACAAAATGACAATTAACAAAAAAAAAAAAAAAAAGATACGAAAATGAAAATTTTGGGCGACAACGAAGAAAAAAAATTAGAAAAATTAACAAAAGAAATAGAATGAAAACTTACCCAATCCCTCCTGGACTTTGTTGCATCATTCTCGATCTCCTTGAAAGCAAAAGAGAGCAGAAGGCGGCCAACTGAATACAATTTTAGGAAAAAAAAAAAAAAAGGAACCAGCTAAGACAGAAGAGATTCACAGGGCATTTGAGTGTATAAAGAAAATTAAAAATAAAAAAGACTCAGATCAAGACTTGATTGATGAAGTATTTTGCCATTATGATCTCAAAATATGTTCCCTTAACACAAAAACAACCTTCGTATAATTTCATGATCGGATCAATTCATAACATTCACAGAGGATTTGCAAGAAATCGTTCGTATAAATTGACCTAAAATTTTTAAGTGCTAACTCTCTAAACTCCTGAAGATTCTGACCCAAGAAAACCTATAGACATCAACTAAAAATTAAAATAAATGCAAGATTCTTAAAAAAAAAAAAAAAAAAGGCTCTGTTCTCTTTATTATTTCTTATATATAAGAAATAATAAATAAAGATGGTGTTACTATTCATTATAAATAGTCAACTTCCACCTTTTATATATATTATGTTTTATTTTATTTTTACTTATTTTTAAGTTTATAAATTTATATTTTAAATACAAGTTTGTCTTTTTTAGTCCCTTTAATTTTATTCTTTTATTTTTTTAATTTTCTGACATTGTAACTGCACCACTAAAAATAAATTTGATTAGAAAAAATGTTGTGATTGGAAATATTAAGTATAGCATAATTAATTATTTTTTCTATTTCTATAAAAATTACATGGAGTAGCTAAAATTTAATTTTTTTATGATTAATTGTTATTATTTTTTCAAACTATCTATCATTGGATAATATAATCACAAATATTTATTGTCATTATTTAAAATTATTTACAATAAAATCACACATTATTTAAATCATTTACAATATACATTTCATAATAAATATATTTATTTAACAAAATCATTTAATTATTTTAAGAAAGTAATTAGTTAATTTTGCCAAAAATTTTATATTTATTGAAAATAATATTTTTTAGTTTTTGAAAATAATATATTTTAAAATATTCAGAAAATAATATATTTTTCATTTGTGAAGATGTAGAATTATAATTTTTATCCATAATGTAAAAATAATTATAGGGTTGTTTTTTTTTAAATTAAAAAGAAATATTAAAAGAGTATAGAATTTTTAAATGTTAAAATGATAGAAATTGAGTTGAATTGTGAAAATAATTGAGCAATTCATTTATTATTTATAGACAAAAATTAATAAATAAGTGATTTGAAATTACCGTTAATGTTTAAAAAGCAACTGTTATAAAAAAATTAAAAAAAAAAAAAAACTTAAGTTGCCGTTGCTTTTAATTTTAAAAAATATTTTAATTAAAAAAAAAAATAACATGAAGCCCATATGCACACACTTCCACTTTCTCTATTTGTTCACTCTCACTCGTCAATTTGAAAGTAATCAAAATATATATATATATATATATATATATATATATATATATACATCAACCTCTTATAATAGAGTATCTAATTATCAAACACTAAATAAACTCTCATCAAATCCATTAAAAATACCCTAATAATTCATTTTGAATATTATATAATACTTATATTATTAATGATTAATGTTACGTATTTTTCATTATATCTTATCATAAGTTCGCAAATTGCAATAACCATTAAATTAAATCTTATTTATTTAGATGATAGTAAGTAATGCATTGACTTCCACTCATTAATTTCATTTTTTTTTACTTTTATTCTTTGTTATACTTTACTAAAAACTGTAATATAATAAGTTATTACATTGTTTAAAGCTGATTTAAAAAAATATATTGAAGTATATCTTAGCGGCAAGTGTATATTCTACTTAGATAATAGATTCAGAATTGATTCATTCTCTTAATACTAAAAAAAAATTGATTTAAAAAGAAAAATATTTTTGTAAATGAAAGTATAAAATATTCGATACAAGTAATTCTTTTCTAATTTTTATCATACTTTTCCAAATATTTTATTAGAAAAATATTTTATTACTTTTCCAAATTGAATACTTGAAAGTTAAATTTCTTTTTCTTTTTTAATTTTCAATTTTAATTTTTTTTGTATTTTACTTGAAATGGTACAATTTAAGGTAATCTTGTAGGCTTCATGATAAGATAATAATAATAATAATAAAACACTTTCTCTACATTTATAATTTTATCCTACATATTTAGTTTCATTAATTTTACTCTAATTATAGTTTTTATTAGAATACTAAAGTACACCTAAAGAAACAAAATGTATGAAAGTCTATTATGTTTCTACATTTGCACTATCTAATATTTGCAATAAAATTGATCTATTTTGTTCTCTTTTTGAAATAAGAAAAAAAATAGTGAATTTTTTAAAGTACATAAAAATTAGAAACGTTTATATTTAAACTAAAATTATGACACACTGAAAAAAAATATATAAGAAATCAACAAATAGCATTTTAACCATAAAATCACCCATTTCTGAGAACGCCCGACAAAAGTTATAATTTATTTTAATGATTTGGAAGTTGCAGTTCCAACAGCCTGATTTCTCTACTTTGTTACGAGTCAAAACACGACAATGGTAAACCACAACTTCAAAAGATTAGACGAACAATGTAAATTCATTCTCAGACCACCATAATAAATGATCAATTCTAGGTTACAGGAAAAGGACTGACCAAGGCAAACTCAGAATCTATATCCTAACAGACTTGTTATAAATCAACGAAGAAACTAAACAGTAAAGTAGAATCGCACAGCATCTATCGAGATGTTTGGTACAAACTAAAGAATGGCTCTCATCTACCTCACTTTCTCACAAAGAATACAACATGCACAATTGGTTCTCTGCAGGATCCAAGCAATGATGATTATGATGGGACCCCCATTGCAAATCATGTAAATTCTGTAATATCCGGCAATGAATTCATGGCCATCGGGTGATCTAAAATGCCATTCGTCCAGCAAGCCTGCTTTCCAGTATCCTTCTGTCAATGGCTGCATCAATTGAACTCATCTGAAACAAGCACCAACAGCAGAGACGATCAATCTATGAACTGCAACCACAAATCAGTCGACAAACCAGATATTTGAAAGCTTGGTCCTATGCAAAAGATACCAAACTTTGCGAAAGAAGCTGACCTGGGCCAAGTCTGAATTCACTGTTCGACGATAAAAATAAATTTGTAATGATGCTACGAAAGAGCAAAAATCTGTTGGGTATCATCTTGTTCCACCCAAACCCCCACACTTCGGAGTCAAAGCATAGGGCCAGTAAATAACACAAATTAAAATTTCAAATCAGCAAATACATACATTCCTTAACTGAGAATGATGATAGGATGGAGAATCCTCGAGTTGATTCCAGCAAGCTTGTAATATAATAAATACTAACTACCAGCATAAATAACATGTACACCTATTTGAATTTTTGAGACAACCACACATTAGGTGGCATTGGCATGCAAACAAGAGAATTACAGTCAAAAAGAAAATAGCATGCCCTCAATCAATAAGATTAAACTTCAGAAGATACTGACTCAGAGGCACATAACTTTTGCTAATTGCAGGGTGTTGATGTTAAGAAATGATAAATTGGAAATTCATACAGAAAATACCTCTCTAAATAGGTAACAATGCGTAAACAACTGTATCTGAAAACACACAGCATAAAGCCTACCCATCTGGTTAGATGTGCAAACCAACTCCAAATTTTAAAGAGGTAGTCATAACTTACCTGGCTAGTTTCATCATGCACCTGATACTTTGCCAAGGACATTCTTCTTTCCTCCTGTAAATATTTAAAGAATAACAGGTATAACTAAAAATGTTCAATAATTCCAGAATGCATCCATAATGCAGAAGCAACTTACCATGGACATTGCCTCGTCATCCCAAACCAAATAGACCTCATTAACAGCCGGCTGGGTCACAGGAGCTTTGTTAGCAATTACAGGGGGTGGTCCAATAGATGGACCACCAGTATTTGGACCAGAGGCATAAGAATGTGAATTGGGTAATGTCCCACCTGCAGTAAATACACACAAAATAACATATTACTGATAAATGGTAAAAAGAAGAAAAAAACCTAGCAGGCACTATCCAAATTAAAGAGCAATGGTACAGCAGATATAGGATCCCGTAATATACTACTCCAGAATATCCACATAGAAATAGAAAAAAAAATTACTAAATGATTCCTTGTAGTCAAAGTCTACCAATTTATTTCAATAAACTATTCCAGTACCAAAACTTTGAAACCTTTTTTTTAAACCAAAATCAACCACAACAACTGACAGAAAATCCTTTCTGATCTATTTTAATATCAACCAACAAGGGACTAGTAATCAAACCTGGAAAACTTTGAGTATGGTAGCTAGTTGTCAGAGAACTGTTAGCTCCTGAATGCACATCCACAGAACCTTTAACTTCTGCAGGGGAGCTTGACGGAATATTTGTTGATGGTAAAGGAGCAGAAAATGGTGAACTTTGAGGCAAATTATTGTTAACAACAGGAAATAATGGCTGTGATACAGGAATAGGTGGTGTAGATGAGGGCAGTCCAGGAGGAGTTACTTGTGAAGGTTGGAGTGCAGGTGATGTAGGTGAGGGCAGAGGCGGCCTCAAATTTTGCACTGGAAACAATGGCTGTTGTGCATATCCTACTGGAGCAGAAGGTGGAATTGAAACTGCAGGAGGTTGTGGGAACCATGGCTGCGGTCGAGGAACAGGCCAGCCAGCAGGAGGAACCGGAACCGCAGAACTGTAACTGTAGCAAAACAATGAACAAACATTTTCAATGAAAAGATTGATCACATTATCCTTTCACACTCAAAAAAAAAACCACATGAGATACTCAAGCTTTCCCTACCATTCAAACAAAGTGCAGCCATGAATGAACAAATACATGTGGGGTTTGTAATATCTTTAGTTTCTTCTAATTCTAAACTGAGGTGTTTTATTGTCTTGAAGCCTTGATGCATCTAATGAGAGGCAAGACGAACAAAGTTTTAAAAGAGGCAATCAGTCAGTTGTAAACTACGATGGAAATCAGATGGTTCAGAGCAGTAAATAGTGAAGAAAATTATGGTAGAAAATTCAGGCCCCTGTAATTGCATCTATGGTGTCAAGAATTTCTGGAAAGAACAAAAATGTAAATGTGATCATATATGATGATGTTGCATTGACAGATGAGGTTGGGGACCTAAATAATTAGTTTATTATATTTATCAATTGAGATTTAGACAAAATAATTAAACTGTACTTCATTTAATTTTTTCCCTCAATAGGTTTTAAAAAAGGTACTAATTTTCCATGTCATTTTTTTCCCTTGAAAAAAGGCCCAGCCTAGACTCAATCTGAAGTCCATAATAAGCTTCAGGGTTGAGCTTGAGCAGGAGCACAAGCTTAATATTTTTTTTTTATCAGCCTAAGCCCCGCAAATCTAGACCAGACTAGGCCCAGGCAGTTAAAAAGGGCTACCTATAGTGTTCTCTTCTTATAGCAAATGAATAAATAAAATAATGGTTGGCAAATGATGTATTCTCGTACCAACTGCACACCATTTCTTATTTTCCTTAATTAGCATGCTGGACTTGCTACTTGAGATGTTGCACAATATGGTGCAATAACACAAAGCTTTTGCACAGATGGGGGTTCCCTTCCAAATAGTTAAGCTTGGCATTTGTATGTATATATCGGACAAAACATAAGTAGGTATAACATTTAAAAATAAACCAAAAAAAAATCATTATTTACCAAATAACCTATGTTTGGTGATTCCCTTATTTATTAACTATTTATCTTCTATCAGACAAGCTAGAACCCTTATCCACAGGCAACTGAAAACTCATGTACTTAATAAATTATAAACTACTTTTGACAGGTATAAGTTTTTTATGTACAAGATGCAAAACTTAAGGCAAAAAATGTTTACACCACAGCTTTATATATTTGAGAAGATTCAAAATGTTGATAGTAGTCTGTACAAAAGAGGTAAAACATCACAGGTGATGTGCCATGCACAGATGAAAAAAACTACTAATAACGATGACAATGTAGATCAGACACGTCCCTCTCAATGTCAACTAAAATTTTGCATAAAGCAGGTGTATTGCATGCATACAGTGATTCAAATATTGATTGAAAATTGTTCATTCAATAGTGGTGACTATGATCAATGCAATGCTTGCAAATGGCAAGTCTAAGCATAAAAGTGATATCAATCTTTTAATTGTAGCAAATAGAACAGAAGTATGAAAACATACATTGGCTGCATTGCACCTAAAGTTTGTGGAGGATATCCAACGCCCAATGACCCTGGTACTACGCCACCAACAAGTGGAGCAGATGGAACATCCACTTTGGCTACTTTTGATGGAGCCTCTTCTTCTGCAAGGAAGTTAATATTTGTCAGAAAAGAATTACTTTCTGCATGATGCATTTCAAAACTTTTTGTCGGACACACTTGCATACTAATTCCACTGTGAGTAACTTTTGAATCACTTTTGTTATGAGACCAAAAGGATAAAAATAAAAATAAAAAAAGTACTTCCATCTAGTTTCAAGCTCCAAGCAAAACAAAAGGTTCATATAAAAAAGGACAGGAAAAGGTTTTCAAAAGATCCATCTTTATAGCTTCAATTAAGGCAAAAGTTCTTAGAAACATAAGAACAATAAAGCCATCAAATGACCTTCAACTTGCATTTACTGTACAGATGGCAAAACACACTGCAAGCCTAAAATAAATGCAAATCACATCA
This sequence comes from Vernicia montana, assembly GCA_949750685.1. Classification (NCBI taxonomy): domain Eukaryota; kingdom Viridiplantae; phylum Streptophyta; class Magnoliopsida; order Malpighiales; family Euphorbiaceae; genus Vernicia; species Vernicia montana. The sequence goes on along the minus strand of CATKHJ010127565.1, from coordinate 4,388 downwards.
TTTAAGTAAGGTGTGCAACTCAATTCAGGGTTGCATGTCAGCATCAAACAATAACTAACTGGCTAAGACCAGTTTTCATTTTATTAATTAAGATCTGACATCTTAACTAGAATTCAACCAAACCAAAGTATATAAGGCCAGGTATTTGAATCAAATCATGCCAAACTAAATAAATAAACAAATAAGATAGAATGTTTTCATTTTCAAAGGTTACAATCACATGCATCAATCGAAATCATGAAATCAACTAAATTCAGCCATATAAAACAAACCAAATTGCCCACACAATGCTGCAGGTATGTAACAATATGTGTTTTATTTCGTGATAAAGATTGTGATGCTTGGTTTTGTAAAAAAAGGTTTCATGTATATACATTGATATACAGAAAATGGTAAGATTTGAATGTTGAACCCATAATTCTATCTAAAACTTTCTTAGGTGTACCTATATGGTCAATGAATAATTTATAGGATTCAATTTAAAAGCTTAAAAGATGGATTTCAAATAACTTTTAAACACTTATTATTTCAAATCCAATATAACTCAGTTTTATTTTAAATTTATGAATCAAATTTATAATTTAAAATCTTAAATTTCAAACATGCATCCAAACAAATGCTAAATTTGAAATTCAATTCATGAATAAAATTCAACATGATATGTTCTTATTATACAACTATTATTTTAAATAATAAAAAAATGAACTTTTTTCTTTCTTTACATTTAGGCTCTCAGCATAAAGAAAAACTGAGAATTCCAAAAAAAAAAAAAAAAAAAAAAAAAGAATACTCAACTCATCCTTAATCCCAAACTTAATAAGAGTCGGCTATATGGATTCTTTGTTTCCACTCTGAATGGTTTTAGGCTACGTCTTTTGATAATTGTAATACCTATCGCTTCTGTGTAAATCTAATTTTTGTTTAAAAATATTGGTTTTTGCTCAAGATTGGTTTTTTTGCAATTTGGTGAGTGAGTGAGAATCATAAATAGCAAGCCCATGTTTTTGTTACGGCTGTGGGATTGAAAACACGGTAGTTTCATTTTAGGGTTAGGGCCAAACCACTGACTTATAGTTTCATTTGAGGCACAAGATAGTCAAAATACTGATCCAGGAACAGTGAAAAACTGTTGCATTTTAGTATATATAATACTTACTATGGATCAGCTAAATAAATCCTTCCCTGTTCAGCACTACTTATTAAAACTAGATGATAACTCTCTTATGTATGGATGTTGAGTTATATCATATATAATGGGGAAATGACTTTGAAAGGGAAAGCAATGAAATTACGACACACAAAGCGTAACATCATCACGATAGCAAAAGTCCCCTCCCTCCCTAATTTTCAGAATTACCTCACCCAAATATTGGCCCATCACATGAATTAATTACAGTTTCACCTCATTCCCTAGAAAATCTAACCTCGATTTAAAGTCTTCCCAAGCAACCAAATCCCATTAAGTTAACATATAATATCAATTTACACAATTGTTTAAGGAGCAACTTTCTAAACAAACCAAATCCATGCTCAAACTGATTGGGTTTTACTTCTCGAACAGAACCAGATTGAATGAGAAAATTAAAAATGAATTCCATGTTGGTACTACTAACTACTTTCCCATCTTCATTTCTCCTTACATGATCTCATAACTAAGCCATGTCAATGACAAACAAAGTAGCTGCCAAAACAACAAAACTAATGAATTTCACCATTCAGGTTATCATGTAGATTTTCTCTCCCAAGCAACACTAATTTAATGATTTGATCTTCCTCAATGTTAATTCACTTTTAATTAGATTGTCTACAGTTTAAAATAACCTCAACAAGGTACATCAGTACAAGTCTTAGCTAGCATATGCTAGCTGATAAGTCATCAAAAATGCCAAAGGCATGAGCAATGTGTGCACCTCAGTTAAAATGCATACACCTATAAGGACTCCTGCATGAAATTGGGTGCCAGGAGCACCTCAAAGATATCTTTAAAACATAAGATAATAGCACCACTGGATATCTATACAGACTAAAACTAAACTCACAAATTTAGAAGAGTGAGCCCATTCTAACTCCAATTGGAGATGGGAGAAATCCACATTCCACGTCACATTCTCTTGACCTTGCAATCCATAAATGTCAATGAAACTAAAGAAAATAAAGAGAGGGGAAGTAATAACAAGTTGTATAATCCTAAATCTCAAATTTTACCAATGATAAAAGGGAAAAGGTAGGAAAATAGCAACTTAACTCAATTGACTTTTTTAATTAGAATGATAACTCAAATTTACACAACCACATAACAAAAAGCAACTAACTGAAAACGACAAACATGAGTCAAGTTGCTTGTTTACCTTCTTCTCCATAGTGTGCAGCCAAGATATCAGGTGGAATTCCTTGCATTCCATATATTTCAATATCAGTTGATTCTCTTCCAGGTTTTGCATTCGGAACCCTGAAAGAAGTAGAAGTATGAAACAAAAATAATTTCCAAGAACAAAAGAAATCACAAAAAATGAAAAATTTTGTGTTTAAACCAAACAAAGCATTAGTTTTTAAAGAATCCCAAAATTGAAAATTTCTGGAGAAATTGATAGAAGATTACTTGGTAACGCTCTCTTTGTGGACCTGGAGGACATGGATGGCCATACCACCGGCAGTGGAGAGCTTCTTGTGACAAACATGGCACTTGAAGTGCTTGGCCTTTTGATGCTGAACTAGAATCTTCTCGTCATCGAATTCTCGATCGCAGTAATAGCACCATACTTTTGACGATACTCTCTTCTTTTTCTTTCCCATTCTTTGGATGGCTAATTGTTGAATTAGGGTTTCTCTCTCGCCGGTGTTTTCTAATCTGTTCGATTGATTATGATTTATGAATTTTGGAGATGACGGCAATTTTATCGAGGAATCATAAATACGCCTCCTTTGCCATGTCAGCTTATGGTTCCACTCGTAGGTCCCACGTATATACTTTTTTTGGTTTTTTTAGTGAATTACATAATAGTTACTATTTATTTAAAATTTAAATACCAAAATATATAATATAAATACTAAAATATATTTATTTTTTTTAAGAGTTATATTTCAATTATAATTAATTTCAAAAAAAATATTTTCAATTATAATTATGTACTAAAATATATTAAATTAAAATTAATAATTCTTCACGTACCATGTCAAATAGTGATTCAGCTTTGTTTCTTATTAATTAGATTTTAGATTTTCATATATATATATATATATATATATATATATATATATATAATCATTTATAATAATAAAAAATTGTGCTAACATATCATAAATAAAATAAAAAGTAAATTATTGAAAACTACATGATAACTAATGACTTAAATATTGATATTAATTTAAGAAAAAAATACAAGAATTAATATCTAAACTTAGAAAGCCTATCACTCTCTTTTGTTTTAGTTCTCTCCCTTAGGTTTCATCCTTCCCTTTGCGCTGTCGAAACTTTTTTTTGAGGGTTACAGTGGCTTTTGCCACCGGTAGGGATATCCATTTCTTTTCTTTTCTTTTTTTTTTTTTTTTGGTATTTACTAGTTATAATCTCCAATAAAGTCGTAGTGTGTTTTTGGTGTGATTCATTGGTTTCCCAAGTTTGGGTTTTTGGATCTGTGCCTTTAGGCACTTTTGTCTTCTGCGGCAGGAGATCCGCCTCTATCTACGGCCTAATCCGTCTCACTCATTGCAATGGTCTGTGTCTTTTAAAGGTGTGGATTGATTGTTGGTGGGTGGGGGAAGTTATGACTAGCGTCGGCTTGCGAGGTTCAGATGGGTTGTTTATAGTGTTTTTGGATTTGAGGATGCTGAGCCTTCGAGCCATTAGTGAGGACATTTCCCTTCGCCGACTGTGCCTTCGAGCCATCTGTGATAGAAAAGGGAAGTTCCCTCTCTATTTCTCAGTCGATGGTGTTCTGCTGCAGTTAGGGATAGCAATGGAGCAGGGTGGGGGCGGGGGCGGGGGTACCATTCCCCATCCCCATCCCCATCCCCATCATTGCCTTACAAACAAGGACAATTCAGTCCCCATCCCAGTCCCCGCAGGGATCCCCGTTCCCCACTTAATTTTTTTTTGTCTTATTTTAATTCAATTTTTGATACTTTTAAATAGTAGAATTTAATGTATAAAAATTTAAAAATTATACTTTATTTATGTTTAAACTCACAATATATATATATAATTTGAGATATTTTGATTATTAGCATTACTTATATATTTTATTAATTTTTTTATACATTACTTATATATATTTACTTATTAATATATATATAGTATTACTAATATATTTTTTTATATTTATAAAATTTATAAATAATGGTTGAAAAATAAGAATAAATTTATTTAGAAAATTTTAACAGATTCAGAC
>CATKHJ010127498.1:0-29117 GCA_949750685.1 Vernicia montana | reverse complement strand
ATCCATCCAACATCACCTCGTTTCCACACTTATCAGAATTGCTAATTTAGACAAACAATTCTGATAAGGAGGGCAGTTGTGATCCTTTAAAATTACACCTTTTTGTACCTTACTAAACCTCGAAGATAGTCCCCAGGTCTCAAAAATTGAAACTGGTAAAAAATGGGCCAAACCGATAAAATTTGGGTCCATAACCGCACAAACCAATGCGGTGACCGCACGTCTCTGTGTGGTGACCACACATTCGCGTGCAGTTATGATTCTGTGTCAGTAAGTGCATGTGTAGTGACCGCATGGACACGTGCGGTCACGTGTCTCGTTTGTCGATCCCATATTGGAAAACGTGAAGTCTGACCTCCATCCTTCTCCCTATATAAACTGCCCCCCCACCCCCCCCTCCCTCAGCTCAAAATCAAACTTAGAATTGCTAAGATCAAGCTAATTGATTTCAAAGCAATCAGTTTTATTAAGCTTGGTTCGGAAAGAATGTGATTTCAATTTAAATTTTTATTTAGGTGGTCATTTTGAGGTTACTCTCCTCAAATCAGTCCGAGGGAGTCCCCAATAATGCCATCCAAGTCGCCATTCAAAGGCTATTGTTCCACCAAGTCGAGAAGGTGGAATTTCGATTCGGCCGTCTGCTTCATCCGCCTTACGTCCCCAAGCCTCGTCCTTGCAAGGTATTTATTTTCTTTTATTTATTTATTTATTTTCTTTTTGTTTTTCTTCCTTTGATTTTATTTTTTATATTGCTTGTCTGCCTTATTATTATCTTTTCCTGTTAAGGTTTCTTTGCATATTCCCTTCTCTTTCATCCCCTTCTTTTAATTAGTTCTTTTATTTTGCATATTTTATTATTTTCCCTTTTTTTTGTATGCTTCCTTTCTCTTTCAATCCCTTTCTCTTTCATCACTTTATAAAATGCATGTTAATTAGAATCTGACTTAATTAACTTGATAATCAATTGATCCATTTATTTGTTAATTAGAACCTGATTTAATTAATAACTTGGTAATCAATTAAATTGGTTAAATCAATTAATCAACCCATCTTTTAATCATTGAACTGAAACATGATAAAAAACTCAGATTAAAACTAACCCCTTCACAGGAAGGGCGAACTATGCGGATTTTGATTCCCATTCGAAGGGATACGTAGGCATGCTTGTTCTAAACATCAAATCCAATTAAAACAAACAACATCTCCCCTTTTTCACCTTCTTCATATAGATTAGGTTTTGTTCTCTTCTTGTGGCTTATTATGTTTCAATTGGATTTATTTTGGAGAATGTGTGACTCCCCTATAACCCATAAGGGCTAGAGGGAATATCCCCTAATTTGGTTTGTGTTATAAATTCAGTGCTTTCATTGCTTTCTTTATTTAATTTTGTTATTGCTTTTATTGCTTTATTTTAATAATGGTTCATGCATGTTTAATTGTTCATACATTTGTAATTATTAATGAAATTAATTTTAAGCTATTGTATATTAAACTTGCCAAACTTATTTTTCTTAAATAAACCAAAAATTTAGTCCCCGAATCCTCTTTAGTTATCGAGGACTAGTGCACTTTTTCTATTGGGATAATAATTGGAGTCAAATGAGTTTTTCCTTACTTTTTTCAATTAATAAATAAATTAAGGTGGCAACTCCAAAAACACTTTTCAAAATTAATTAATCTGAACCTGAGGGTTCCATCGTGAGTACAAACCTGAATGAGCATTTTGATTCCCTCTAGCGGATCGGACCGGTGCTTGGGCGAGGTCTCACACATTGCTACTATCAAACAGTGGCAATTATTTCAAATGGATGTCAAAAATGTCTTTTTCAACGATGATCTAAATGAAGAAGTCTATATGCAACCTCCTCCTGGCTGTGACCATTCTCCTAACACAGTTTGTCTCATTTAAAAAGCACTTTATGGATTAAAACAAGCTTATCGAGCTTGGTTTGCTAAATTTAGTTCAACTATTGGAGAAATTGGTTTCCAATCAAGTCCCTATGATCATGATTTGTTCATTCGATACACCAATAAAGGCTACATTCTTTTACTTTTGTATGTTGAAGATATGATAATAACTGGCAGTGATTTACAGGGCATCAAAGATCTTAAACTGTTTTTGAGCAACAAATTTGAAATGAAGAATCTGGGGCAACTCAATTATTTCCTTAGTCTAGAAGTCTCATATGATTCCACTGGCTACTATTTGTCTCAAGCTAAATATGCTACAGATCTTCTTTCTCGTGCTAGAATCACAGATGAGAAAATTTCAAACTCTCCAATTGAGGCAAATTATCACTTCTCTACCACGAAAGGTACTCCTTTAAATGATGACACTCTCTATCGACAACTGGTTGGCAATGTTGTGTATCTCACAGTCACTCGCCCTGATATTGCTTATGCAGTTTATGTAGTCAGTCAATTCATGTTTACTCCTCACACCACTCATTTTGCAGTAGTACTTCGAATTCTACGATATATCAAATGAACTTTGTTCTATGGCTTACATTTTTCTAGATCTTCATCTCTAGACTTGCAAGCCTACATTGACGCTGATTGGGCTGGAGATCTTACTGATTGTCGTTCAACTACTGGCTATTGTTTCTTTCTTAGTGTGAGGCCTCGCCCGAGCACCGGTCCGATCCGCTAGAGGGGGATCGAAATGCTCATTCGGGTCTGGTCTCACGATGGAACCCTCGGGTTCGGATTGGTTGATTTCTGAAATTTGACTTTGGGAGTCGCCACCTTAATTTATTTTTAATCGGGAAAAGTTTAAGGAAAAAACGCATTTTATGACTCCAAGTTATTGTCCAATGAAAAAGCACACTAGTCTCGATTACCAAAGAGGATTCGGGGACTAGGTTTTCGGTTTATTTTAATTAGAAAATAAGTTTGGCAAGTTTAATATACAATATCTTAAAATGAATTTCATGAACAATAATAATGAATGTATAATTATGAATTAAAGTAAATAAATAAAGCGATAAAGCAATTAAAATAAAGAAAGTACTTATTAAATTTACAAAATAAACCAAAATAGGGGATACTTTCTCTAGCCCTTATGGGATTCTAGGAAAGCAACACATTCCCCAAAATAAAATCCAAATAATAAAAATAAATGAAAGGAATAAGAGAAAGCACAAAATTACATAAAGAAAATGAAAGAGGGAGAAAGTCTATTTTATTTGGATTTGATGCTTTTCAGACAAGCATGCCTACGTATCCCTTCGAATGGGAATCAAAATCCACGTAGTTCGCCTTCTTGCGAAGGAAGTCTGTTTTAGTATGAACCTTTTACCATGTTTCAGTTCATTGATTAAAGGTTGGTTGGTTTGATTTTAATCAAGCAAGTTGATTACCAAGTTGTTTAATTAGGTCAGTTTTTAATTAACAAACAAAAAGCATTGATTCAATTGAAACAAGTTAATTAATTCAAATTCTAATTAACATGCCTTTAAAGTGATCAAAAGAAAGGGATTGAAGAAATGGGGATCATATTATGGGAAAGGGGAGAGCAATGACTAAACTATAAAAGAACTTAAAAGAAAGGGAATAAAATAAAAAGAGAACATGCAAAGGGAAATAAAGTAATAATAGCAAAGCAATAAAAGAAACTAAGCTAAAAGAAAACTAGCAATAAAAGAAACTAAGTTAAAAGAAAACTAAAAGCAAGCAAAGAAAGCAAAAAAAAAAACTTCAAAACAAATAAATAAATAAATGAAAAAGGAAGAAAATAAATACCTTTTGATGACGAGGCTTCGGGAAGTATGGACGGAGCGGACGACCGAATCGCAATTCCACCTTGACTTGACTCGGCAGAACCAAAACCTCCTAATGGCTACTCGGACGGCTCTTAGGACTCTCTCAAACTGGTTTAAGAGACCCCACAAACAACCACTCAAGAAGAACAAAGTTTTGAACTAAAAGGCAGCTCTTTTCGAACCAAGCCTTTAAAAAAGGGCTAGCTTTTAACCAATTAGGCTTGATTTAGCTAGTTTTGAGTGTTAAGTTTTGTAGAAGTGAGTTGGGGTGCTGGTTTATATAGGAATAGAAGCTAGGAAAGATTTTATGTTTTTTCGATGCGGGATTTAGCATTTTGAAGCTCGAAACCGCACATAGGGCTCCTGGGACCGCACACGAAGCTTCTGGGACCACACAGGATAAAGGTGACCGCACAGACACTTGGTGACCGCACAGAAGGCATTTGAGACCGCACATAGGCTGTACGGAACTGCACAGACATGTGCAGAACCGCACAGGCCTTGTGCGGAACCGCACAAGCTTTGTGCGGTCACTGATGGGTTTTCGGTTTCACTGTTTTGACCCGTTCTCGCTCGTTTCAACTCCGTTTCTGGTGATTCCAGTTGCGTTGTTCTCGTTATTCAATCCCGGATGATATGAGAATGATTAGAGGCCAAATGGGTAGGTCTCCAGTTCCGAGGTTCGGATTCTCGATTTTTGGGTATTTGGTGATCTTTGGCAATTTGGCTTTCAGAGGTCTGTTTACCGAGCCTAGGTGCCTTTAAGGTTCAAATGCATACTGGAGGGTACAAAATTAAGAGTTCACAATATTATGAATTTCTATGAAAATGCTTAAATGAATTTTATAATATGAAATTTTATAAATTTAATTATATAAGTTTTATATTATTTTATTTTGAAAATGATTATTGAACTGAATTACTTTTATAAGGATTTCAATTTAGGAGATATTCCTTTTATGTAAAAGAGTGATTCAGATTTGGATGATATTTTTAAAGTTTGGAAAATGTGAATTTTGACATGGTTTATTAACTGAAATAATTTTAGTAAAAAGAATATTTATAAATTGAGTTTGATTTTAATCGACAAATTGAGTAGTGGTGATTATGTAAGATTGATGAATTGAAGTTGTGATGGTTGTTGAGTTGGGGACCTAGGAGGGGTCCATGAGGCGTGTTGAATTATGGTGAGCCTTGATGGCAAATTAGAAGTGTTTATTTATATTGTTTCAACTGGGTAAAGTCCTAGTTATAAGGAAGATTCTGTCGAAATTTCGGTAGAATCTTTATAGATGTTTGAGTATCATAGTAGAGTGGTCTGTATTCTAATAATTTTCTTGTTATACAATATTGATGTTTCAAACGTCTCTCCAGTTGCGAGATGTTGTACGTTGAAGAGAGCTAGTTTGACATTCGTTAAGTTTGTGAGTTATATAACTTAATATAACACTCCGTTCCTTTTCTTTAATTAATATTTCACTTGCATACGTGCATTAATTGTTTGTATACTATATATATATAATTATGTATTATGAATATAAGTTAAGCATTCTAGCATTTGTATGTGATTGTTATGTTATATATTGGTGCTGCATATTACTTGTGTTTGTTCGGATGGAATTAGGAGGACATAAGACCACACATGATTATGATTATGATTATGATTATGATTATGATTATAATTATGATTATGATTATGATTATGATTGTGATTGTGATTGTGATATGATGATTATGATTTGATGAGCTATAACTGGTGTATGACGGCTTGGAGCTTGCTCATTGCTCGCTGCTGTCAGTCGGGTCGGCGTTGCGTGGCTTTGGCCATGGATGGCTGGGACCCTATGATGGATATTAAGAGACAGTTTTGGATTAAGAGAGCTAGGATAGGGGGATCGGCTCCTCATATTGAGATTTGGTGTGGTTCCTATCAACTAATTCATATCCTTGGTTGATTATGTGATTAGTTGTCTGAATGATATTATGCATTAACATTTCCGGCATTCGAATAACATATTATATTAATAACTATATAATTCATTAAGTTGAACGCTCATTCATATTCAACATTTTTCCCAAGTTGCAGGTTGAGTTTGAGAAGTAAATTTTATTCAAGTATTCCTACCATCATTCTTCTGCAGTGGATTGTATGTTATTACTCAGTTATGTAATTAATATTATTGTTCTGTATTTTAAATTTAGAACTCCGTATTGTTATTTTTTATTTTTTTTAAAATTTTGTTCAATGGTTGAAATTGTTGAGTTTGGGGGAATAGCTAAGTTTCCTAATTATGGATGTTCTGTTAAACAAGAACCTGATGATAAGATTGTTGACAACAATATTATTGAGATAATTGCCCTAAGTGACATTGATTGGTCAAAACCCCAGTTATGTGACAGTTACAGCTATCACATTGGTTGATTTGTCGTTTTGTAAGTAATCAGGTTTACTATGGATTTTGAAAGTCTTATACTTTTCCGTTCCTTAGTGCCGGTCACGTACCTTCGGGTTCGGAGCGTGACAATTACTCTTGGGAGTAAGAAGTTTTGGATTCAAATCTCCTCTTCCGCAATAGGTAAGATTTCGTCTTTATGACGAATGTAAGAGGATGAATACCCTCTGTTGTGTAACTCACGGCTCATTGGGCTCTCCCGTGAATAAAAAAAAAAATTGAAAATGTCTATATCATGGATGGTAATTAATCCAAAATTAATAGAGACCTAATGACCCTTTCCATGCATATTAGGCCTATTTTTTCAAACCAAAATTAGAAAAAAATCACCAAATTAATACTATCAATTAAAATGCACTTTTTTTTCAGTAAAAATAAATATTTCTCATTAAAGGGACAAAATACCCAGCACAGTATAATTTAGAATTATATTTCTCAAGGAAGTCTAATTTGTGAATCTAGATATGGACCTCATGTCCAAAAACATGCCCATAAGAGGGTTACTTACGAGAATAAAAAGCACTTATTTAGGTGGGAAGTGTTTTCACTTCTCATGCTTGGTTGTTTACATCACCCTTTTATTTGGTGGATGATATATTCAATTCAATAATAAATATTTTATATTAGGAGATGAATATTTAATTATTAAATTTTATTTTAAAAATATTTAATTATTGAATTAGGCTGTATTTTAAACATTCACCTTTCCCATATTTCAATAATAAATGTTAGAATAAAAAATTCATATTAAATAAATATAAAAGAATTTAAGGTTTTACATGTTATTGGGCTAACATCTCAAAAAAAAAAATAAATAAATAAGATTTTACATGTTATTAAGGTCTCACCACTCAAACTTTTTTTTTAAAAAAATTGAGTGATCTCAATTCTCACGTAATATCAAAGGGAAGTTTTTGCCTTTATTTTGCATATACCTTCATCCTCATATTTGCTACATAAATCATTTATTTCCACGTCAAATTTTCATTTTATCACGTGTATTTTAGGTGAGCAGTTGATTTCTATTATTTCACTGCTTGTAAATTAAAATTCTTAAATTAAAAAAAAAAAAATCTCCATAAAGTTTTAATTTAGAAGTTGCTAGTAGCTATACCCTATAATGCATGGAAACTCTTGCTCGGTGACGTTTCTGTATTTCAAAAATAGAAACTCCATAAAAACTCACATGAAACATTTTGGACTTGTTTTTATAAATAAGCAAAATTTAAAAACGCGTTTTCGTGCAAGAAATACATTTCTCTGTTTTTTTAGAGTAAAAATCAATGTCTTTTCTCCGTCTCTTCAAAATTTAATTTATGTCTTCAATCTCTTTTGCGAGTTACGACTCAACTATCGACAACTGAGATCTCTCCTTATGGCAGTAATTGATAGTGGGTAAAACAACATCAATATGAATTATTTTATATTACCACTATTTTCTTCTTGTCATTTTGCTGGAGTTCTATTTTTTTTGGGAATTGTTAGAGTTGTTTTTATATAGGAAATCATAATTGTTTTCATTTTCTGAAGTTAGATTTTAAATAGAATAAAATTTTATTTGCTATTTGTACCTAGTTATTAACTTTATATTTATATAAAATTGTATTTTTTTATATTTATTCATTTATCATCTATATTTATTTATTATTCATTTTTATATGTTCATTGATTATTTATATTTATTTATTATTCACCTATTATAATTACAATTTCAAGATTTGGTTGAAAAAAGATTTTTTCTAAATGTTTCTATATTTTTATATGAAAAATTAAAATTTATAAAAATACTCTGATATTTTTTATATTTACATATTTCCGTTTCTTATATTTTTGAAAAATATTGTTTCCCGGTATCCGTTTTGTATCGTTTCATATCCGTGTTTTCGTACTACCTAGGCTAGGAGTGTGCAAACAGTACTGAAAAAACCGAAATTAAATTTTGTATAAAACTAAACTGAACCTCTATTTTATCTAAATCAAATCGAAATTAAATTTTGTATGAAACTAAACTAAACCTAACTGAAAAAATTTGGTTCAGTTTGGTTAATCAGTTTGTACTATTTTTTTTCTTTTTATTCTAATAAACTATATATATATATATATGTTAAAATTTCAGTCGGTTCGGTTCAAATCGAATTTTTTTTAGTAAAAATCAAATCGAACTGAAATTTAATTCGATTTTTTATTTTAAAAACTAAAGTACTTAAAAAATCAAACCAAACCAATCGTTTGGTTCGGTTTTGCTCACCCTAACCTAAGCTGTACCAATGCCAAACGGGCCTTACTTACTTATCATGTGACAAAATGAATCATCCTCCCTATCAAGCAGTAAGCACCTCCAGCAATACAATTAAGCTTCCTAAAAAATAATAATAATAATAATAATAATGGCATATGTTGCTTAACTTTTAAGTCTTTAACCATACATTGCTTGCTGCCTAAAATAATATTGGTACCTCCCCAATGTGCAATTACCATCAGTCTCGTACACTTTATACGCTTTTTCGGAAGTTCAAACTAAAAAGTACTCAATTCTGAAAACAACTCCAGGGTCATTCAACCAAAGTAATTGGAATTTATTATTTAGTTTAGGCTTGCTTTGGTGGAATTTGCAATATATCTACTAGGATCCTATGTAGAGCCTGAGGCTTTGAGAAAAATGGTGCATGATCAGAACCTTTAATCTGGAAAACTTGTTCTGGAGGATTGGATTCGATCATAGCTTCCTGTAAAGAGATAGGAATTGCACAATCTTCTTGAGTTTTTATGTAAAATCGTCGAATCGAACCATAATTTTTCTCAGAAAGAGAAAGCTTCTGTAGAACTGGTGCAATTGGAATTGGTCTCATTGATACAGATGCCAATGCTATGTCCTGATCAATAATAATACATAAAGTTTTATATCTTAAATTACAATTTACAATAAATTATAGAGATTTAATTGTAAATTTTATATCTATGTAATGTGAAAAAAAAAAATTTAAAAATTTACCTTAGCTGAACTTTGGTTAAATAATAAATTTCTCAAAAATGCCTTGTTAAGGTCAATAGCAGTTGGAGGATTATCCTTCCCATTTGCATATAAAAACACTTGAGCTTGTCTCATCACACTAGTGGAATCTGTCTGAAATAGCATTAAAATTGTATATTAACTACTAATTCAAGAAATTAATTACCTAGGCTAATAAGTTGTATCACAAAATAATATTTCAGTATCCAAGGCCAAATACTTTGCTCATTTTTTCCCTAAATCTTAGTAAGACATGTAACGCTAACTAATCCGAATTCGAATCAAGGAGTATCCTTTTTAAGGTAAAACTCTCCCAATGATAATTGCTCCATATCCAAGGTTCGAACTCGAGATTTCTAGTTAAGAGGAAGGTGCTCCTTATCACTCCAACCAACCACTCATTGGTAATCTTGGTAAGATTTTCATGGACCATTTTTTATTACTAATTTTTAACTCGAATTGAATTGGAATTCGAGATTTCATGGTTATGGAAACCATATAAATTATCTTATCATTTTAAATTATTATTTTTTGTTTTACAATAATTAATATCTATTTTCCAATGTAAAAGATTAAAAATTCAAACTTTAAAATTATCTTATCATTTTAAATCATTGTTTTTTTTATTGAATTCGAGTATAAAAATTAAATAGTAGCGTACCTGTTGTGATAATAAATCAAGAGCACTCTGCCCATCAGAGACCATTGTTGCAGAAATAAAAACAGATTTAGCAATTTTAGATGGAAACAACTCCATCACATGTGATATACAAGCACCACCAATATCATGTCCCACCAAGATTACCTACATTAATTAATTTCAACACAAGAAATTAAACTCAATACATATTTTAATTAGTACTCTAATGAAAGAGGATATAATTAAAAGATGGTAAAATCAATAATTAAAAATATATATATATAAATGTTAAAAACCTTCTCTCCTTCCATGAGCTTTTCAAAAATATCAGTTAGAGGCTTTATGTATTGGGATAGAGTTGTAATGGAGTTTGTATCAGAAGAATGAGTGCCAGATCCTGTTAGGTCAATTGCATCAACTTTTAGCCCACTTTCCTCTAGAAGTGTCATGATTTTATACCAACACCAAGCACCAAAACCACCTCCATGAACAAGGATAAAATGCTTTGTTTCAAGATCTTCAATCTTTATATCCTGACCAAGATAAAAAAAAAAAATTAAAAATTAAAAAAAAAAATAACTGGTAAGTTTAAATAGTGTGAAGCGATTGAAGGAGCATGTATCATTATAACAAAATAGTGTATATATTGGAAAATGAATCCCACGTTAAATAGTTAAATAAATGTAAGTGAATGGGTATTATATCTAACACAAACTAATTGATTTTATACAAGTATGATTCCAATACTTATCCGTTTATAAACTTACATATGTACGTTCATGTTGAAATAACACAAAATTCACGATTACTCTTGAAGTAGTCATCTCTTTGCACGCTAAAACTAATTTCACATTGATATTTTAAAAAATTATTAGGAATGACAATGGGGCGGAGCGGGGCGGGTTTTGAGATTCTCGTCCCCGCCCCATGAATAATTGAAGCAAAGACGGGGCGGGATAAATCGGGTTCTGGGCGAAGACGGGAATCCCTATTTATTTTTTTATAATTTTATTAATGTTAAAACTTCATAATTTATATATTTTGACAAAAATATTATACATATTTAGGTTAAGTTTTATATATTATTAATTAATATTTAAATAATAATAATAAAATTAAATACTCAATAATATAATTTTAAAGAAAACTAATAATTTATATATATATGTAATATGAAATTATAATAAAAAAAAATACATATATATTAATTTTATGAAATAGATGCGGGTATCAGGACGGGGATACTCAATCATATCCATGCTCCATTACCATAGACGGGGCAGAGACTAGTTTTCCGTCGGGGCGAATCGGATTTTGCCATCTCTAAGAATTATTACAATTTTATACCTTTTTTTTTTTTTTTCTAATGAAAAGATTAATATTTTTTTTATTTATATACTATTCTAATATTAGAGGGGTTTATACTTGTACTGCAGCCAAAGCTGAATGAATTTAAAAGGTGAATATCCATTTAATTAACTTTTTTTTTTTTAAATAAATTTAAATTTTATTAATCGTCAGTGTATTAATACAAATTTCAATAGAAAATAACATGATATAAAATCAATTAGTCTAATAAGAGCAAACTGATTCGCAAATCGCAAATGTTTAAATATTAAAAGGTAAACTTTTAAAAACAAAGATTTAATTAAATGAATATATTGTAGATTTTTTTTAATTTACTCAATATATAAAAAGTTGTCTATTTTTTTTTTTTTTAAACAGAAAAAAAGCCATTCTTATTGATAATTAAATTGAGCATCCACAAGCTGAGCCTCAAGGGCATATATAGGCACAAATTTAAAGTTGTCTATCTAATTTAGATGAGTACTAATTTATAAGTCTTGATTCAAATAGGATTGCTTGGAAGCAAAACCATGTTAAAGGACATTAGGGGGGTGTCCTAATTTTATTTAATTTTTTTCTAGATATTTTCTAATTAATTAACACTTTAATCAAAATTAATTTTTTTTTATTATACCATAAATGAAAATATTCAACTAACATTATAGGTTATACAACATGGAGTAACCTCTTCCTTTAAAAACTCTTATTAAATTGATGAAAACTCTTTATAGTTTAAGAGAATCAAATCTGACACTTCTTACTTTCCACACTTTTAAAAAAAATGAAAAAAACAATTAGACCACTATTAATTGGCTAATCAAGATTAAATTTCCTCGGAGATAAGTTATACTTTTGATGAATGCGGACAACTATTTAACAAAGAATTTTCAACCTAGTTAGTGTTTTAATTTGACAAAAAATATTGATATTTAGATCCATGTGTTGAATTCTTAAGTTGTCTGAAAAAAATAGTAAACAAATGAAGACTGAAGACTATTTAGAGATTTAAATATTGGATTTTTTCTTTAAGCTATTAAATAGTATTATGGATCCTTTTTTTTTATTTTGTGTGTGTAGAATATTATATTCATATTTCTAATATGATAAAAAAAAATCATTAATGTCAAAATTTTAAATTTTAAAAAAAAATCTTTATTTATACTTTAATTCTAAAAATCAAACTCTATAAACTACAAATACTTTTATCAATCAAATTAATTTCGATTAATATATGATTTTTCAACATCATTGCTCTTCACTTTTATAAGCTTAGTGTTTGTTTGATACACTTTAAAATTAGAATATAAATGAAATAGGATTTCAAAATCTTAAATATTTATTTTCAAATTTATTTTTTAAATAATTAAATAAAATTTATTGATTAGATTAATAATTATACTAAAAAAATATATATCATATTAATAAAAAAATAGAATCATTTGAATTATTTAAATGTGAGCATAAGATTTTGACCAAATCAACTTCTAATATATTCATAAGAATGCTTAGAGATAAAAATATATAAAAAATAAATAAATAGCTAGAAAGGTCTATATTTATTATTTTTCAAAATTAAAAAAAAAAAATTATTAGGTGGGTCAAATCCATAATTTATTTCTCTCTCATATGAACTGTAGATCCCATAGAAAATGGAAACAATCAAGTACTAATTACTTTGCAAAAAAAAAAAAAGTACTAATTAAATCCATCCCATTTATCTTTTAAAGAAATGAATAATTCTATAGTAACCTAATATCCAAAAACTATACAAACCACAATCAAAATTAGAAAAGCATATACTGGAATATGAATTTGCATTATCCTAGCTAGTTTCATAAATACTCATTGATGATTAAAAAGAATAACATAAGGAAATATATAAAAAAAATATATATATATTGATGAATGAAAAATGGGAGAAAATTAAAAAAAAAAAAAAATGAAATTTATCCAAAAAGTGAAGGCTATCAATTGGGTTTAGCCTCTAATTTTCTAGATTATAAAACAAATACATATTATTAGGTTATTAGTTGATATAAATAAATTTCACAAAAATCAATAATTTTTTTTAAAAATTTCATGTTTTCATATTTGATATGAATAAAATTTCATGTTTTACTTATATAAATTCAATTTTTACTAAATTTAATTAAATTTATAAATAAATTTTGTAGATCAAATTCATTTATATCAAACAAAGAAGAAGAAAAATTTTGAATTGAATGATTTGCAATAGCGAATAAAAATTTTGATTTAGTGATTTCAGAATCGTATTCAGTTTCCAAGATTATAATTCAAACCATCAATTAGAGACTATAAATTAAGAGAAAGAAATGAAATTAATTAGCAAACCTGGTTAAGAATCTGGGTTGGTTTGAGCAAAGGATCAGCAACAGAGCGTTGTCTAGAACTAGAACTTTTTGAAAAACCTTGTTTCTTGGATCCTTGAGAAGGGTATATTACATTTACAGAGGTGGATCTTGGAAATGGAAGATTTCCATTTTTCTGATGTTGGCGAAAGAGCATAGCTGCAGCAACAGCTTGTTCTGCTATATCTTGATCATCCATTAATAACTCTGTTTTATTATAATTATTCTCTTTCTTGGAAGGAGAAGAAGGAGGAGGAGGTAACAATAATCCATCTTTTCCATTAGAATTAGAGACTTTCTTTTCCACTTCTTCTTCAACAGCTGATGGTCTTACACAAGCTATTGCATTTCCCATTTTCTTTGCATGAAAATTTGAGAAAAGCCTTATTGATGTTTATATTTGTAAATGGAAATGGAAAGCAGAGTTATAGTTGACTTCCAAGTTTTTTCTTATTGTGCGAGAGAGAGAAGAACAAATAGTTTTTTCTTTGGTTACAACTTATATATACATAGGAGAACAAATGGAAATTACTAGTTTTTATTCTTCCCCAACACTAGGAAAGCCACCTGGATGATTCTTCTCTTCTTCTTTTTCTTTCTTTCTTTTTTTTTTATTTTCAATTAGACATCACTAGCACTAAGGTGGTGTTTGATAACACCATTTAACATTTAAAATTAAAATTTTCAGCACTTAATTGTTTTAAATTTGTTTGATAAGTACGTCTTAAAAGTCTAAATTTAGTCAAAAACTATTTAAAATGATAAATCAAAATTTTTAACTTAAAATTTATACTGAATACAATAAGTGATTAAATTTTTAAATATTTTTACTATTTAAAAATTATATCACTTATTTTATTCAGCACTTAAAATTCAAAACTTAAATTTTCAGCACTTAATTTTCAGTTTTACCAAATACCGCCTAACATAATATCTGAATGTATGAGTCGAGTATGAAAATGTGTTTTTAAACTCGCTTAGAGAGAATTTAGTCTCGAGTGTTCTTTTAAACTCGCTTGAGTGAATTTAGTTTTAATTGACCGTTAAACTAGTACAAAACTACCTTTAATTATTCGGATAAAAAAAATAAAAATCACCTCTACTTCTCATTCTAGCCAAAGATTCAATTAAAGGTAAATTATCTATGTTATAATATCATAATTATAGATCCGTCTAGGCTTCATTTGTTTCTATAAAATAACTATCTCTAGAAAATATTTTTCAAAAAACACATTTTTATTGTTTAGTTTTAATATTAAAAATCAATTGAAAAATATTAAAATTTTTAATTTTGAAGACTATAAAAATATTTTGACTTCTAAAAAAATCTATATTTTTATTTTATTTTTAAATATGATAAAAAAAATACTTAAAATATGATGGTCATCAACAACTAGTGATAATAATCAGTGACAATAATAATCGTCGGTTGTCACAACCCAACTTACAAGTTGTGACGGTTCAAAAATATAAGTAAATTTAAAGTCATCGAGTACTCATAAAATCTATAAATTATTAATAATCCAATGAAAATTGGACATAATATCAATTATAACTGAACTATAACCCAATATCTTAACATGCTTATCATGAACACTTATAATCCAACTTTGTCCTTACTGCATTAAATCAATTCTCAAGATCTCTCGTACTCATCATTTACATCATACATGCTCATTTATTATCAATAAACTTCATACATTTACTTTTAATGTCATAATTTGGCAAAAAACTTTTAATGTCATAATTGATTAATAATGGTCTTATTATATACACGACATAAATATTAACACCCATGAAACCTCTGGAGTAACTAAAACTATACAATAAAGCATTGAGCTTTACATGAATTAAAATGGGTTCCCAAAAGATGAAAGATGCATGAGGAACCGAAATAAGTATGCTACTGCTCTCCTAAAAAAAAAAATAACATAATAATATAGTGAGAAATCTCAATGAGTAGAAAATATATTATCATAATTGTAAAAATTAAGTATTTCAAAATTAGCTCACAAAAATAGTTATTCGTTACATGTTAAGTAGTATACATTTACAAACATGAAACATGGTATATAAGAATTATGGTATTAAATCATGGGTATAACTAGGTCACCTTATTATCTAGGTCAGTTGCTTTGTATTCTTTTATTTACTTGTAATAATTTTATTTTTATTCTTATGCTTGTAGGACTTAGAATTCCATTTATACCTTATTAGGCCCTTACCTTATATTTTCCATGCCCTAGATACATAAACATATTAGGGTTTACATACACTGACACTCATACATATACGCACACTTGCACATACATGTTTCCAAATGCACTTAAATTTCTATTATGTGCCTAATTGCATGAATTTATGATGCTCCTAATAAGTGACAAAT
This sequence comes from Vernicia montana, assembly GCA_949750685.1. Classification (NCBI taxonomy): domain Eukaryota; kingdom Viridiplantae; phylum Streptophyta; class Magnoliopsida; order Malpighiales; family Euphorbiaceae; genus Vernicia; species Vernicia montana. Next base: position 13,151 of record CATKHJ010127498.1, on the reverse strand, counting down.
GCAAAAATTTTATTTAGGGGTCCAATAATTAGAAAAGTATAAAAATAATATAATTAGCTCTAAAAATAAAGATGTAGAATAAAATTATAAAATAATAATAATATTTTCATAAAAGTAGATAAATTAACATAATTACATCATAGCATTCCCCTTCTATTTTTCATCTTTTGAAATCGTTGTATAATAGTATATTTATTCTCATCTAAAGAGATAAAATAAAAAAATAAACAAGTTTCAAAATTCATATAGCTAGCAAAGCTATATTGAGATATCAAACCAATAAAAAAAAAAGACTAAAAGAAAATAATTCTAGAACTAAATTTATTTACCGTAAATAATTCTAGAAATTAAAATAAACCCAACAAAAAAAATTATAAACTAATGTAAAGAATTTTTCTTAAAACTCTCAAATTTGTCTTTAGTAAAAGATTAATTCTACGAAGAATTGAAGATTGAATGAGAAGACAAAGATTTAGAGTAGTGAAATAGAAATATAAAATAAAATAAAAAAGCCAAAATATAAAAGAAAATATAAAAAAAAATAATAATAATAATAAATTAAGGATTTTAAAATGACTATAATAACTTCTAATATTTTCTAAAATTTCAGGGGACCAATGCCTCATTAGACCCTACGTAGGTCTGTCTCCGCTCCTAATCACATAACATATGAATAGCATGAAATTAGAATTATGAGAAATTCAAAAGCATTACACGGCAATCGATGGTAATTGCGACCCATAATAATAGTGATTATAATTATCGGTAAATTAATAAATTTGTATATATATATATATATATATTTTAAAAGAGAAAATTATTTTCTTAAAAATAATTTAATTTTCTTTTTTATCAACAAAATATTTTTCATTAGTTAATTTTTTTTTTTTAGCGCACCAAATAACAGTAAACATAGAAAATGTTTCTAGAAACAAGTGAAAAAAAAAAAAAAAAAAACTTCAACGTGTATAAAATAGTAAGAAGACAATTAAATCCTCAATTGAGACCCCATTTTTAGACTGTATCTTAAAGACTTGTCTTTTGGTTGATGGTGTGAGCCAAAAGAAAAACATATTAGCTGGATTTTTTATTATTATTAAGCAAAGTAAAGTTGAATAGATTCTTGGGCATCCATTGAAAAACATAAATAAAATGCTCGTTTTTTAAATGCAAATATAAAGAAAATTATAAGAAGATAAAGACAGGTTATAATTTTTCAAAACTGCCTCCCACACTTAAAAGCCAAATTTTATTCTAACTTTTCAGAATTCTTTTTTCAAAATTTCTCTTGGTGATCATGTAAGAAGTTCGAGTATTTTGACTTTTATACAGTTTATATATATATATATATATATATATATATATATATATATATATATATATATATAGAGAGAGAGAGAGAGAGAGAGAGAGAGAGAGAGAGAGGGGTGTATGGTTCATATATAGTTGAGCATTTGAAGATCTCCGAATCAAATTAAAATTTTGGAAATTTGATTATTAAAGAACCGATTTCGACTTATTTAGAAAAAATATATGTATTGAATCATCTCAATAATTCGGTACAATACAATTTGGGTATTCAGTTTGAATCCGAATCTGATTCAGTTTGGTTTGAAAATTTGGATATAAACACAAATATATATATAAGTAATAGTATATATAATATATTATAAATTTATAATTATATAATTATATATAAATTAATTAATTGGTACGGATCTAGGAGATTCCGTTCCAATTTAGGTATGGTTCGGTTCAATTTTCAGTATAGAAATCAATGTATCCCTAGTACTGTCCCGATACATATATAACAATACAATTCGATTCAGAGATTTTTTCAGGTCTTGGAGATTTTTTTTCCCCCATTTTTTTTTTCAGTTCGGAGATTCGGATCTATTTAGGATCTTCACGTTCCGTGCTCACTCCTAGTAACATGTCAATGCTGAGAAAAAATAATGTAAAAGAAAGCAAAAAAAAAAAAAAAAAACATGTCAATCCTTATTGTATCAATTACTTTAATACTCCTAATGTTCAACATAGTTAGCACTTTAGTCCCATTATTTCAAAATTAATATTTTTATTTTCTGAGATTTGATGATAACCATTAACCAACACTTTAATCCTTATTTGTAAAATTATAAAATTTTTCCTACATTTTAATTTATACAACACTCTTATCCTTAAAATTTTAAAATATAATATACTTTAGTTCTTTAATTATTATATTATAGAATACTTCAATTCCTCACAATCTAATACTTTTCAATGAAATTAATTTAGGGATTAAAAGTGCTAATTTTAAAACAATAAAAACTAAAGTAATAATTATGTTAAATCTCAAAAGTGTTATAGTAATTTGTCCCACTACAATTAAGAACACGTTTAAAAGAGTATAATGAAATGTAATGTAATCAAATACATTTTTAATATAAACATTATATTAAAAATATATTTGATTACATTATATTACATCTCATTACAGTCTTTTAAACGTATACTAAGTGTATATTAAATATTACCTGTCACGAAACAATTACACGGTGTTTACCGACCCAACCCGACTTACATTTATTTAAGATTGACTGCTCGACTCGACCCCATGAATTTTGAACACAAACCGAGTTTTCGGGTCGGTTCTCGGAAGAAAAAAAAAACAAAGACAAATAATCTAGTACATATGATTAAAGATGTAGAAGCAACTAGAAATCCATGGATTAAAAAGAACCAAAAGAAAAATTACAAATCATGGATTAAATTATCATCTGTGACTTATTAAGAAAAAAGGAATTTTTCTCCTGTCAAAAAAGAAAAAAGGAATTTTTCAAAGAAGGAAAGGTTGTTGTAGATTTTACTTTTTCTTATCATATTAGATTAAAAATGATAAGAAAGTTCATCTTTAAAGATGAGATACAAAGCCACAAAGGCCAATTCCAAATATGTTAGTTACAACTTACAAGACATAGCCATTAACAACAAATGCAGTGTTTCTAAAAGCAAAAAATATTATAAATAATAATTAATAATAATGGGGAAGAAAAATGGAGGCGAAAAATAGGACTAAACTCAGATTGTGAACTGGGAGTCAGACCTGTGACCTAATGACTCGTCACCGTAGCAAAATTCCAATTGAGGTTTATGAAGTATGATGAATCCTTCCCTCAACTCAAAATTTATGGCTTCTGAAAATCCATGACTTTAGAGCCAGAGTACTAAGATGCTGATTTTCAACAGCCAGACTTGTTCTGACACAGAAATTAAGGCAAAATTTCAAACAGCATCCTTGAATTAGCAGGCCAAGTTTGTTGAGAATTGAAAAATCCCATCTGTACAAAGCCCCCCTGATGACAAATAGCAACAAAACACCACATCATGAACCAGGTAAGGGTTGAGAATTAGAAATGAAATCCTCCAAAATTTGGCAACAAAGCACCAAAAGTGACAGCAATAAAGCTACTAATAAATGAGTGCAAGAAGAGCAGTCACATCAAAGATTATAGAAATGAAATAATCAGGTTAATAATTAGCTGTCAGAATTCATACCATAATTTTTAAGTCTGCATGGCATAAAAGTGAGGAGCAAGCTCAGTTAACCATAAATAATCGATTCTAGTCACGTTGCGCATGTACTTATTACTGGTTTGGACTAACTCGTTGAAAATTACACACTCTGCCTTTGACTTGAATAACACAGAGAAAGGGTGAATCTGCACTACCTGACCACTTGCTAAAGCCCTGCAATTCAGTTCAGCAATTATGAGAGGTCTCAACATAAGAAAAATGGAGATAAATAGGATAAAATAGGAGGATAGCTAGAGAAAACAGTTGTTAAAGGTTGTAAACAGTTGGTAATTACTGAAGGACCTGCCACATGAATTTCAAAGCTCACATGTATGCAGATTCAATACCTGTATGTCCCCTCAGGCTGCTTCAAAGCTGCATTGAGGAAAAAGGAAGCAGCAAGGCATCTACGGAATTGAAGAATGTCATCTCCGCAGGAAGAAATATGAAGACCCATTTGTTCAATATGTCCTCGAATTTGACTGCAAAAGAAAAGGAACATGTAAATTCAAGAACATTTAGCATGAAATCAACTTTAAAGGATCTTTCTTTTTTAATTACAGAAGCCATGTTGAGATGATCACTTCAGTGTGAATTCTACAGGTGAAACAAGATTATAACCTAAGGTAAAAAGGAAAAGGAAAGAAAAAAAGAGAGAAAGAAGGGTTAATAGCAGACCTGTGAATGTCACGAGCATGCCTCAGGGAACGACCATTAATGAAATTTTCCTTGCACCATTTTCTCAGTATCTTTTCACTTTTTCCTTTGAGATTTTTTTCATTGCTGAGTTCCATCCCTTTCTTTTCCAAGAGTTCATCTGCAGCTCTATATACATTAACGAAAGTAAGGTGGTCTCCATCTGGACTTGAAAAGCACTTCATTGCAGTTCTCGCCTGGCCAACAGGAATACAACATGGTGCATCTTAGCCAAACATATTATCAAGGTGGGTAAAATAACAGCGGTAACACAACATTAGAAAATAGAAGTCTAGATGCATTATATAATGTTAGCAAGATTATGAAGACACGACAGACCTCTTTGTCATAAGATTTACACACTTATACACCAAGCAGAATTGACGGCAACAAATTGATATCAAAAGTTCTCATTTAAAAGACCGAAGCTTCCAAGTTTTAAAAACCACATACACCTATGTTTCTATCAATTACTGAACTCCCAGTCTTCTGAGTCTCTCATACAATCCATTCACATTGTGTTACCTATTCCTGGCCATTTTTGTCAAAATCTTATTGAACAGCTAAATGGAGATGTAGAATCTTAGGACACACTTGATCAAGAAACACAACTCAAGAAGCATAATTACTGGAATCTTATTAGCCACAAAAAAAAAATCTGATAAAGCACTACAAGCTTGTATTATAGACTCGATGAATCCTAACCATTTAGGTACTTGAACTCCTAATGCTTATGGGAGATGAACTCCAAAAACAAAAGTAGAATTGACTACCATGCTAATTAGGATCCATATTTAAGACCCAAAACATAATTATACTCAACTTCAAACCCCAGCCAATTCCAGCAAACCTATAAAATTACCAAAATACACCTGCTCACTAAAAATATTTGTGTTGCTGTACTGTGAACAATAATTTTTTCCAAATTTGTTACTAACGTTCCCATATGGAGTTCACTTATTTTCTTCATTCAAGGAGCCATAAAACATATTAATAGTTTAGCATATTGCAGAAGCACAACTTCAATTGTACTAATGCAGATTAAAATTTTGATGCATCTCATCTCATAATAGAAAGCAATTCATTCATGCATACCTCTTCTGACTTCTCACGAGGATTATAAAAAATGGAATCCACTGAGAGCATGGAAACAGTTATAAGCATTTCTTCCAAGCAGTTGAACTGACTGGCTAGAATGAGAGCTTTGGAATAGATAGGATCTAAGGGAAGGCGAGCCATTTGATGCCCAATAGGATCTGACAACTTACAGTCATCTGTCAAAGCACCAAGTAGAAACAAGTGCTCCAATGATTTGATAATTGTTGCCCTGTTCAAAAGTATGATGAACTCAGGAAATAATATATATATATATATATATATATATATATTTGACAGATTAGACGATACATTCAGTAACAATAGACCAGCATGCCTATTGAATAATCATAACAGGTGCTCCAAGTAGTTGAACATTTAGAAACAAGTTCTCCAAGGATTAGAATCGAGAATTAAATCATAAGATTCAATAAAAATTCTTCTAATCCATTTAAAACAATATACATATACATATACATGTAAAATAAATAAAGACAGTTCAAATACATATTTTGAAAAATATGGAGTGATGATATGGCCAATTGGAAATCTGCTTCCCTATGAAGCAAGAAATGTGAGGCAAGTCCCACCATGGTCAATTCTTCTATGATATAAAGGCATGTACAAATTAAATAAAACATTTAAAGCCATACCTCTTATATATTTTATAAATAATATCTAATATTTATATTTCATATCATGTAAGCTGTAGCCATATGCAAAAGAAGTTGAAAATATATATTATTCAATTTTCTACATATGAACAATATTCTTCATCATGCTAACTATTAGTTTTCATGATCTATGATTATACTCAATAGAACCTAAACACAAAATTCAAATAAATTACGGCAAAAAATACAACAGATGACCATCTAAATGGTTATAAAAAAGACACATGACAACAATAGCTAACTAGCTAAAATACCTTTTGCATGTTGTGAGTCCACTGTTAGCTTGGGGGAATATCAGAATAGGAGTAGAAAATGGAAATTAAAGCATGACATATAAGTTTTTCTTTTAAATAACTGTATAGTAATAATAATCTCAAGATCAAATTAACAAAGGGAGTTGTGGGTGGGTGGGTGGGGCAGTGGGGGGCCTTTTCATGGTTAGATTCAAGTTAATATTGTGCTACAAACCTATTGGGTCCTATAAGCCTAATAAGGAAAGAATAGATCGTGTCACATGATTTGGCCAGTATATTTGCGATTCAAGTTGTAGATTAAATCGCTAGAATTTGGGGAAATGTATCAAAACGTAATATTTGAATGGAGAATCATACTATTCTAATAACTATGCATGCAGGAAGACACTGCAGGACTGCAGAAATCACAATCCAGGTAAATTATGCAGGTGCAGGCCAAACAGGATTAGTAATTTCCCACTACTGATACAGGGAGAATCCCAACCAGCCAAATTCAAGCTGATTCTAAGCAATTTAGTTTAGGCTTTCAGAACCAATAAACCAATCAATTTTTTCAACTAATATTTGCATCCAGAAAAGGTTAAAATGGTTGTTAAAGTTTTTGTTTAACACAATTGAATGGGTAACTTGACCTTGGGATACACCAGTAAATATGAATTCATGGGAAGGAGACTTGGAGGCATAAAATGGACAACAAGAAGCCTAAGAGAACATTAAAGGAGGAGAAGTGAAAACGAATGAACCATATTCTATGGCAAAAGACACGACCCTAGTAAAGCAAATATATCACCCTCCAAGAAGAATTAAGGTTAAGTCTTGCTAATCCTAAAAGATAATAGCTCATCTATAACCATGCACATGCACGCACATAAATGCAAAAATAAATTCACACCAAACCAATAGAAATATGAAGAGGCATCTAAACTTTACCTGGATGGCTTTTCCATGAAATCAAACCCAATTATATCGTCAACACCCAGAGCCTTGAGCTGCAAGATGACATTTGAGAGGTTGCAACGTTTGATCTCTGGCTTTGTTGAATCCTCAAGTTTCTCAAATTCACTCTCTGGGTAAAGACGAAAGCATTTCCCAGGTCCTTCACGCCCTGCACGTCCACTGCAGTAAGGAATTAAGAGTGATTCTCAATTTTTTGTTCATAAGCATAATTTTAGTTTTAACAATTACTAAGCAGACATTTGATCATAACAACATAAGATATAAGCTGAGAATAAGAAAGAACAAGATAACATCAAAGTCTTACGCAAAGAAGCTTCAAAAAGCACCAAATAATTAAAAGCAAATTCACTTATTTCTTATAAGATAATCAACCTAACTCATATGATCTTATGCCTCCAGCCAACTAATTCACAAAGAAGGAGATAGAGGGGGGAAGAGAAAGAAAGTGATGTATATCCAAAAACATCGGACCCAAAAACCCAAGATGAAAGTTAACAGTATGGATGATGTTCACAATTCACATAATGACGGCAGTAAATCACACATTTCCTGCAACTAGTCTTCTCATGGGAAAGTTCAATTAGGGATGAAATGTGCCGGTTAACTGAGGTAGTCAACCATAAAAACACTAAATGAAATCTTCTAGCAACTAAAACTTACTAAAATATTCTTCAAAATACTCATAAACTTCCTATTTGATTCAATTTTTAATATATGGAAACTTTCCCTTTATTCCCCCAGGTATGGTTCAGTGTGCCTACCTCCTTTGAAGAGCCTGAGCTTTTGATGTTGGAACTATTATCAATGATTCCATGCCTTTGACTGGATCATATGAACGTGCTTTTACAAATCCAGGGTCTATAACATACTTGATTCCAGGTATCGTCACTGATGTCTCAGCAATATTTGTTGCCAAAATTACCTATACAAAACATAGAATTAAGGACATTTAACGATGACAAAGTATTAATTATTAAATTATTGTTTTAGAATGTGCACCACATATGCTACGAGCATTGACTGGATTACACATATAATTATACATTATAGGTATGTCAATGAAAAAAAATCTGAAGGTATTCACCAATGAACCAATAGAGCAGAACGTGAAATGTGGATCCAACAAGAGTAATGAGGCCAACAGGTAAGGCTTGTGATTTAATGACCTAAAACATGCATGGCACAACCTAACATCAACAATCTCCCTGCAATAAAGGAAACTAACATACTATCCACACAGTTCTCGAAACACAGAAAATCTGAGTGCATCAAATGAAACATATACTATATCAACAATACAACTTAATCATCTAAGGCTTCATCCCAATCTAGATAATATTGCAACAGTCAGATAAATTGAAGTTCTCCCAGTCCAAACACTTAATAGGGGCCAACTCACATGTATCATTAAGCTACCTTACGATGCCCGGGTGGAGCTGGCATGAAAACTCGCATTTGCTGCTCTGACGGAAGAGATGAAAATATGGGAACAGTTAATAACTTTCGGTTGGCTTCAGGTAATTGATGAAGTTGGTCCTGCACAAATCTTTCAACAGTTTCAATCTCTTCTTGCCCAGTTAGAAAGACAAGTATGTCACCAGGGGCCTCCTCCAAGTGAATCTAACAAAACATGGTTAAAAGAAGTATAAGAAGCCATAAAAAATAATAATAATAATAATACAAGTCTCTAAGGACTAATTCAAGCACTTAAGGAGTATTTCAGAAATAACTGAAAATATAGAAAAAGGAAAAGATATGATTTCTGCCAATTCCATTAAAGCCTTTTTTGGAATAAAAGTGAGGAACTCAATGATGTACATTACAGCAAGGAACATGAAAAATGAAGTTAAAAATTAAAAGGTATGAATAAAAATTTTTGGTAACAAAGCAGGTACTCAAATTGCTGGATTGAACAACAGTTGCAATACACAACTTGGTTACACTTCTGAAGAATGCTAATTTACAACCTGGAATATAGTAATCAACGCCGCATTGAGATAATCTGTCTCAGCATGAACAGTGTACAGTATATCAACATGATGTTGGCGCCCTTCAATGTGAACAGCTCTGGCACCAAAATACTCAGAAAAAACACGAGCATCCAAGCTGGCAGACATGATGATTAACTTCAACGGCAGGAACTTTCTATCATGGCATTGCTTGAGAAAACTAATGCATTTAGCCCCAATTTCTTTCTCCTTCAATGTGTCATGGCTGATCATGGATTTTGACCTCACATTTTGTACATTTTTTAGCAAGCCCAGCAAAACATCAGTGTTGACAGTTCTTTCGTGAGCTTCATCAACAATGATGACTGAATATCTAGAGAGGTAAGGATCCAATAATGCTTCCCTATAAGAATATCAAGACTTACATCAGTTCACACCTGATAAAAAGATTCATGAAAAGGCCTAGATAGGTAAACAGAGAAGCCATACTGCAGCTATGCAGCACCTAAACATTGTAAATCATTTTGCCTTTATTCACTCCCAAAATTCATCTTCTAACTTGCATGAAATTTTCAATAGGTAAACACAGAAATGTAATAAAAATGGGATAGCGATATTTCCAGAGCTCATTTTGTAAGGCCAGAGCAACTAACTATTCCAAATTTTAAATTGACACCATTACCCTTTTTAATTAAAAAAAAAAAAAGATATAAACTTTATTTCATTTCCTTCTTTACTCATCCATTTTCTATATATTCTATCAAAGAAAACAAAACCCATTTTATAAAAAGCTGTAAAGGATTAAAAACAACACTACAATTCCAAGACATGGATTATTACCTGAGAAGTAATCCATCAGTCATGTACTTGATCCTAGTAGAATTAGTAGTTTTATCATCAAATCTAATAGAATATCCAACCCTTTGGCCTAACTCAACACCACATTCTTCCGCCACCCGTTTTGCCACAGTGACAGCCGCAACACGCCTGGGTTGAGTTATCCCAATAACTTTACCATCACGACAAAACTCAGCATCAAAAAGAAACTGAGGTAATTCTGCACAGAAAATAACAAAAAACACATCTTTAAAGCAAACAGCTAACAAATAATAATAATAATAGAATTGAAACTTACGAGTTGTTTTTCCACTTCCAGTTTCGCCAACAATGATCAAAATATCATGGGTTTTAACCTCCTGAACAAGTCGATCCTTAACTAAAAAAAAGAAATATATTGAATAAAAAAAAATGGCACAAATTTCAATGTGAAAAATACAAGAAAAAGAAAAGGAAACCTGAAGCTATTGGTAGAGAGTCTCTTTGTCTCTTAATCCTTTCCCTCCTGTATTTGAATCAAAGAAAGTCGATTAAATTTAAAAATTAAAAAAAAATAAAAAGGAGAAAGAAAGTATGAGAAGTTAACCTGGAAATAGAAGAATTGGAGTTGTTGCGAGGTTGATTGGAGAAGTTGGAGTTGGGTTTTAGGGTTTGGGGAGTGTTTTTGGGTCTGTTTTGCGCCATTGAAGCTACTCTTCGCTTTCAGGAGGAGGGAAGAGGAGAGAGTCTACAAACCCCTCTTAAACGGTTAAACCCTTGTTGTTTGCTTCTTCATTCCAGCAACGGCGTCGTTTCTCATTTTTCTGAGATCAATTGCTGCCAAGTTAAATATTATTTTAAGAAAATTTTATGAGATGTGAGTTTTAAAGTACGGTTTCAGTAACAAAGTTTTATTTTTGAGGCCCATAGTTAGAGATAATTTTTGTAAGTTTAAGGTTTCAATTATAATTAAGGAGGAAAAAAAAATGTTTAACAGTTGTATTTAAAAATAAAAAATGAAAGGAGACCATTAAATTATCAATTATAAAAATTACATTTTTTTTTTTGCTGGAGAATAATTATATGGGTAATAATAAAAATAAATACTATTCTTTTTTTTTTAATACGATTCATTTTTTTATGAGTTTATAATTTTGGTAATTATAATTTCAATAAATTTCTATTAAATACGGATTGATAAATTTATATGATAAAATTGGAAGTAATTTAACCTCAAAATTTAAATTACAGAAATTTAAAATTATTTTTTAAAATTTTAATTTAATTTGATGATTTAATATTTTTTAAAATATTTAAAGCACTTATTTCAAAAAAAAATATTTAAAGCACTATATGTGATATTAATAATCTATTAATTTTCAAATTAAATGTGATATTTTTTGTTGAGTAAAAAACTGTCAGTGTGTTTTTTCTCTGAAAAAATAATCAAATGCAAATTTCATTATAAGAGTTGCAGGTTCATTATATATAACCTACAGGTTCATTTGAGAATAATTAAAGGTTCATTGGAATACAATAACATGTTCATCTTTTTTTTTTATTTTTTTTTATAAGGTGCAGGTTCATTTCTGAGAAGTTACAGTTTCATTTAGTAATGATAATAAGTTAATTGAAAAACAATTCATACAATTCACAAATAATGAATATATACCATATATTTGATGATAAGAGTAGCAGGTTCATTATATATAACATACAGGTTCATTATATATAACTTACAGGTTCATTTGAGAATATTTAAAAGTTCATTGGAATACAATGACAGGTTCATTTTTTTTTTTTTTTTTTTGCATAAAGTGTAAGTTTATTTCTGAGAAATTAAAACTTCATTTAATAATGGCAACAAGTTCATTGAAGAACAATTCCTATAGTTTACAATGATGAACCTACACCCTATATTTGATGAATCTATAAGCAATGCTTAATGATACTGTTGCTTATAAATGATAAACCTACAATTTTTGTTTAATTAAACTATCACAATAAATCTAATAGTTACAAATATGAATAATATAAATAATTTATCATGCATGTAATTATGTCAAATATATAATCACTAATTTTTTAATTTTAATTTATGATTATTCAAATTAAAATAAGTTAATAGTACTTCAACATCATATAATGACAAAATCTATTATAATTTATATTAAAAATATAATATATATATAAAGAAAATGTTGAGTTATTGAAAATATTACTCCACATGCAAATGTGATGTAAAAACTAGTATCTTGTAAATGTTGACAATTACATTATTATTAGCATCAAATTGATTAAATATAAAATTTAGGTTCATTACTTTTTTCATATAATAAAATTGAAAAATTAAACGAATTATTATATCAAACAAAATTATGATAAATTAATAAACCAATTAATAAAAATATAAATGATTAACACTAAATATAAATATATTTTTTAAAAGAATAAAATTGTCACGACCCGACTCTTAGGCACGTGACCGGCACTAGGGAACGGGCAAGCTTAAGGCTTCCAGAACCCGTAGTCAGCCTGACATATCTTACTATCAAGGAACATATCATATTATCAAATATTAATTCATATTCATATCTCTGGGCTATGGGTCCACCTGCTAACAGAACCTGTGGCAGTTCATAATATAACAATCATCAAAACTCATCAGGTTCCTGTTCAGCAGACTAACTCTTGAGTCAGCAAATCATCTTATCTCATAATGCTGACGTCACACATAATTATACAATAATTTAAATACAACAAAGTCTACTGTAATTGCGGATATTCTAGAATTATTACACAAATCATAAATGTACAAAATCCACTGCCGGAGGAGAAGGCAGGGAAACTCAACAACAACAGCTCATCCTGCAACCTGAAAAAAAAGTAGTGAGACAGGAATGAGCGCCTCAGCTCAGTGAGTGATACCAACCAATATATCAACCTGGTGTCCTAATGCCATTCTATCAATAATGCTCATGCACGTGTTACATAGACAGATAATCACATAATCTCAAACAAAGGATGGGAATCAGTCCACAGGATCACACTATCATAAAATACGGGGAGCCGACCCCCACTCTGGCTCTCTGTGACCTACTGAAAAATGCTTATAATATCCAATCTCTGGGGTACTAGCTGTCCCTGGCCTT
>CATKHJ010127472.1:0-10927 GCA_949750685.1 Vernicia montana | reverse complement strand
GCATTGTATGGTTAATAAAATCCATTGTTCATGACATTCATGATAGGTTAGGGGGATTCGTATCTAGATAGCTTTATTCTTATTTATATCTTTCAATCTTCTCACCTTTTAGTTTAGTTTTAGTTTTAGTTTTAATTATCTTAAATTGATTATTCACTAGACAATAGTCGAAGTTTGCGCTAGTAATTATAAGCATTCCTCGTGGAGACGATACTCATACTCACTATTTTATTACTTGATAACGACCTGTGCACTTGCAGTTGTTAGTGTGTGTTTCGGCACATCACTGGGCATAACTTGCCACTTTTGATCCTTCTTTTGTTAGCTCTCCGATTGGTTTCTGATTCACCTAATAGTCTCCAAACTTCATATAAGCGTAGATATACTACAAAACTCAAGAAAACATGGCATGATGGTTAGATCAAGTCAAACAAAAAAAGAAAATGTACAAAGCATAAAGAACACATGAAAGTGGGTGAGTGGCAAAGGTGAGCACGTGGGGGGACCACGCGCCCATTGCATGGCCCATGAACTCCTGGGCAGCAGAGGCTTCAGTCCAATTTCTGGTGATTTCATGATTCTATGATGCGAATGCATGTTTATCACATATATATATGATATGGCATATTTATAAACAAAATTAAGCGGTGAAACAACAAAATGCAAAAATAAATAATTAAATTGAATCAATGGAGTTCATGGGCCATTTCCTTTGAATAATTAGAAACTGGTTCTAATCATTCACAAGAGGTCCCAGACGTGAATTGAATGCTAATACATAATTAAACTAATAACCTAATATGAATTAGCATAAACAAAAATAGCAAATGAATATAATCATAATATTTATATGAAAAATAAATTACAAAAATTAAATTAAAACAAATAAACTATAAACCCCTTACATGATTCCCTATCCCTGGGTTATATCAGGCCATTTAAGGCCTGATTGCAATGGGAATCACAGGGATGACAAGGGTTCTGCCCTCAGGCCACCAAAAGCATTCAATCTCGTACCTTTTTCAAGTTCTCTTGAAAAATGATTCACTTAATTCCTAAGGTTTGTGTGTTCTTGGTGCAGGTCCTGAAGCCCAGAGCAATCCAGTCCTCAGCCTCTAGTTCTCTGTTTTTAAAAAAAATCCAATCCCCCCTTAAACTAATTTTTTCTTTAGTTTATATATTGTTTTATTTTCTTTTGAATTTTTTGTAAAATTCTTTTTTTTAAACCTTTAATATCCTTAAAATTCTCCCTAAAATTGATCCATATCCCGTCTCTTAAGATTGGGGATCGGTTACAATTTTAAATAAATTTAAATTTCAAAAGAATTTAAAAATGGAAGCTGTCCCACGCTCTCATTGCCTTGGGCACAACCTGCCCCCAGGGTGATTGGCGCGTGGGGGGGCCATGCGCCCATTGCCCTGGGTAACCGCCCAGAATAAAGCCCGCCCAACTTTCGAAAAAAACTGCAAAATTTCAATTTTTAGAGACCAAAATGTATTTTTTTTAAAATTTCTAAAATCAAGGTTTTCATACAATTAAACACAAAATCATGCTAATTTCAAGAATCCATGAGAAAAGTTTGAATTAAAACTCACAAACGCTCCCAAACAGGCCAACACCTAGAACCAGTGAATCAAATCCAAGGAGAACTACTCGGTTTCTCATCATCGGGCTTTAGGATAAAAAATTAAGCGTTCACACCTTTGCCTTTTCTCTTGTAGGCTCTCTCTTGTCTAAGTAGTAGAGTGTAGACTCTATATGAAGTGCCTTGAAACTTTGTGGCTCTTGCAAAACAAAGGTTTGACATGGGTTCTCAGACAGTCCCACACTCTTCATAATTGCCTCATCCTCAACCTGACTCTTGCAATGAAATTCATCAATTTCCATACAAGTACTTTGAGAATCAAATGCTTGCTCAATTTTCTCTTCATTTAATTTTGATATGTTCCCCCCAATTGTGTTCACTTCCTTCTCCAAGGATTTCTCACAAGAAATTTTTCACTTCGTTGAAGGGTTGGAAGAAACAATCATTGGCGAGGTGTCTGACTTTCCTCAGATAAACATGTAAAAAGTAGTGTAGAAGTGAATATTAGTATTGGAAGTGAATTCCTTGCAAGCTCTGGGGTGGTTGTGTTTAATGGAATGGTTAGGGGAATGAGGTTTCCAATACCCACAACTTCCATTTTTTCCTCCACGACATCTCTTTCTATTGCCTCTTCTTGATGGTAACGAACACTATAAGAAAATCACAGTTTATCGATGATATATGGGAAAATTTGTTTTTTTTTTTTTTTTTGCAATTATCGATGAAAATTTTTAGTCGGTAAATAAGGTGCCAAAGAATGACGCAAGTAATTACCAATGATTTACCGACTAAAATTTATTAGCAAAAAATTTTAGTCGCTAAATAAGACTCCAAAGAATGGCATAAGCAATTTCCGATAAAATTTTACCGATGAAACATTTTCTTCACTAAATAAGGTAATTACCGACAAATTACTGATGAAAATTTTTCGTCGCTAAATAAGGCTCCAAAGAATGGCGCAAGCAATTACTGATGAAAACTTTTCGTCACTAAATAAGGTAATTACCAACAATTTACCGAATTTTTCGTTGCTAAATAAGGCTCCAAAGAATGGCACGTAGCTAATATCAAAGGCATTAGTCCAATTATATACACTCACAAGATTCTTATGGAATGACATAAGCCTAAAGTACAGCCTCAAAGGAGACTCAATCCAAAGATGCAAGAAGTAGTTAAGAAAGAACTTTTTAAATGGCTCAAAACAGGTATAATCTTTCCTATCTCTGACTCATCTTAGATTAGTCCAATGCAAGTAGTTCCAAAGAAAGGAGGAATTACTGTAGTATTGAATGATAACAATGAACTCATTCCCACAAAAATTGTGACAAGATGGAGAATGTATATTGACTGTAGGAAACTCAATGATGCAACTAGAAAAGATCATTTTCCACTCGCATTCATTGACCAGATGGTAGAAAAATTAGCAAGACATTCATTTTACTACTTTTTAGATGGATACTCTAGTTATCTCCAAGTGCCAATAGCACTTGAGAACTAAGAGAAAACCACTTTCACCTATCCCTATGGTAAATTTGCATTTAGAAGGATACCATTTGGCTTATGCAATGCACTTGCCAATTTTCACAAATGTATGATGTCTTTGTTCAGTGATTTCATTGATGATTATATGCAAGTCTTCATGGATGATTTTTCTATGTATGGTTCATATGATGCATGCTTGCATAATTTGTCAAAAATTCTTTCTAGATATCAAAAAACTAATATGAATTTGAATTAGGAAAAATGTCATTTCATGGTTGAAAAAGGTATAGTTTTAGGATACAAGGTGTCTAGACTAGGCATTAAAGTTGGTAAGGCCAAGCTAGAACTTGTTAGCCCTGCAGGCTACAGTCTTGATTTTGATGATAACAAAGAATAGAAGACTAGTTGGTTGTATGTTTGCTTGTATTGTGCTAATTCTTATCATAGGTTAGAAGAATCAGTTAACTTGGAGATTGGTGGTTGTGAGGCCTCGCCCAAGTACCGGTTCGATCCGTTAAGGGAATCGAAAGGCTCTTCGGGATAAACTCCAAGATTGGAACCCTCTATGAGTTCTGAAAATTGGATTTTGTATTTTGGCATTTGTAAAGGGAGTCGTCACTTCAACTTTATTTATTTTAATTGGAAAAATTAAAGGAAAACTCAAATTAACTCCAAAATGTTTATCTTATCCCACTGGAAAAGAACTAATCTACAAGTGACCAAAGAGGGCTCAAGGATCAGGTTTTGGTAATAAACAATAAATTTCTTTAGTTTGGCTAAAGTATAAAATAACTTTATATAAAAGGTAATCTTTTATGTATGCATGAACATAGATTAAGATGATGAATGAAACAGTTAAAAGTGATGTAAATATTATATGAATGACAATTATGAAAGAAATAAACATAGATAAATCATAAAACAGATAAGACAAAGAGGATCTTTTCTCTAACCCTTATCAATACTAGGAAAAATATATATTCCTCAATTAATTTTAATAAAGGAAATGCATAAATGATAATGAAGCAATAAAAGAAAGATAAATGAAATATGAAAGGGGAAAAATATTATTTAAAATATTTTGGAGTTGATGCCTTAAATATTGGCATGCCTGCGTATCCCTTTGAATGAGAATTAAACCCCACGCAGTTTTTCCTTCTTGCGAAGGAGGGATTTTGACAAAAGTTGATTTGATTTATTAATTTAATTCAGATTTTAAATTAATAATGTTTAGACCTTTTTAGTTTTAGATCAAAACAATATGTAAAATGAATTCTAAATCTGAATTTCGAATTTCAAAATGCAAGAAAAAGAAATTATACCTTTGTTTTTCTTTTTTTTTTTTATAAATGGGGCGAGCTTAACTCCAAATCTGAGCTCCACTTTGGATTGAGAATTATAATTGAAGATAATAATAACTTTAAAATAAAATAACTTTGGTAGGTTATGGATTTGGATATGGAAAAAAGGGATTTTTGATATTGAAAATAACATAGTTTTTTTTTATTATAAATCAGTATAATTTCGGTTTAAGTTTTTCCGGTCTATTTTCTAAAGGAGGTAAGGCAGTATTTATAGGGAAGGGCTGGCTCGGAGGAGGCCAGTGGCACACAGAAGGTGCCACCTGCCACACGGCACGCTAAGCGTGCCGCCGGCCTAGTTCGGCCCACTGCCCGTGTTGACCCGATTTCCAACCTTTTTGGTCTATTTTTGATTCGATTTGGGCCTAATTTGATTCTATGGGTTCGTAAGTGAAATGCAATTGTCTCGAGGTGCAATTTTGAGGGTTCATATCTACCCTCTTTATCAGATTTAGCCGGTTTGAGGCCGAATTTGATAAGTATGAACCGGAAGGGTTCTGAAATCATTCTAAAAAAAATGAAAATCCTTATCTGCTTTTGGAATTATGATAAGATGCCATGTCTGTTTCTGTGCTTTTCCTGACTCTTTTTCTATTTTTTCGCCATTTTTAAATTTATGAAGTTTTTATAATTTCAGAAGATTTTGAATTTCGATTGAGATCCCGTTTGTCCCAGGAGGTAGATAAAAACCATACGAACCTATTGCTTCAAACGGAATTGATTTCCGACTTAAAATGAGCCTGTTATGTCCAAATCACATTATTTGGACCTGTGAATCAAAAAGTCGAAGATGTAGTTATTGTGGGGACCACCATTTTCTCTATATATATCCCTTCTCTCTTTTCAAATTTCATTTTTACTTTTTCTCTCTATCTCCCTAAAAGTTTTCTTTATCTCTCTAAAGTTTCTCTCTAAAATTTCTATGGAGCTTTCCCACCAACCAACAATTGGCCCTCAGGACCCCGAGATGCTGCTGAAAGAGCCAGATCGCCATGTTAGTTACATTGGATCTCTTCAAGTATGCTTCAATTCTTGCATTTATAGTTAGTTCATTCACATATAAAACAAATAATAACTATTTTTAATTTAATTAATTTAACTAAATAATAATAATAATTAATTAATAATTTTTTCTTTTCTTTTTTTCTTCTTTTTTCTTTTTTTATTTTAGCGTGGACAACTGAGACCTAGGGGAGACCGAAGTGTCATGGAGGTAGTCCGTATTTACTTCGAGGGTTAGGAAGCTATTCGTCAATGCCTCGAGCCATCTGGTTTGCTCGGGTGGTTGGAGTTAGACATCAAGCAGCCCGTCAATACCATTGTAGTCAGAGTTTTGGTAGAGCGTTGGTGGGATACCACAAATACCTACCACCTTGCATGCGGTGAGATGACGATTACTCCTTTCGAGTGGAGCATGATTACGGGTATACATTTGGGATCTCGTCCTCTTGAGTTTTATACTTCATTGATTGAGCGTCCTGCTATAGAGATGATCACCTTGATTGGTGCTGAGGAATATGTATGTTCCACGTTCTTGGCTCCACCATACCCTGATGACTATGAGGCAGACACTAGATTGGTATACTGTCGACCAGGGTGCTAGGCTGTGTGCCTTGATTATTTTGAGCTACACTTTCTTGCATAATAATAAAGATAACATTAACCTAAGTGTTTTGTAATCTTTGGTGAACTTGGATGGGATTGGTGAGTTAGATTGGGGAGGTTTCGGTCTTTGCGCCCTATACAATGAGCTGGGTTATATTTTTCGCGGGACACTTAGTGGTCATGGTGGTATCTCTATTGCAGTTGAGGTGAGTTTTTTTTTTTTTTTTTAGCTGCCCCCTGTCTGGTGATTGATTTTGTCAAAATTTACTCTTACAGTACTGGGCTTATAAGCATTTTCCTACACTAGCCCCACCGCTAAGAGAGTCTACTGCGATTGACCCACCATACAGACGCCTCTAGAAGGCGTCTAACAGGACTTCAATTTTGTCACCGTCTTTTGAGACTTGCAGAAGGACCTTTGCTATTCTGAGTTTAGACCAGGTATTCTTTATTTGGACTTAAACTAGACTTATTTATGCATTTCAATCATTATTCTGCTGTCTGTTTTGCAGGTAAGATGGATTCCATTTCAGAGACTGATAGAGTGGATACCTTATTGGATCAAGTCTAATTTAGACTTATCTTCTTATTGCCTCATGCTTCGTTGTGAGGCCTTGAGGATGTTCTTCCTTGGAGAGAGGGTGAGAGCACAGATGACAGAAGAGAGAGTCGTACCGCAGCCACCTCCTTTAGATATGAGATATGGTTTGGCTATCTTGGAAGAGGATGCTTGGGTTACAAAAGTATCTTGTCTGGATTACCTACTTCCTGATGTTGATTATGATGATTTTTGTGATACTTCCTTAATGCAGGGCATACCTCCATCACATGCATCACGGAGGCCGCTGCACCGAGGATCTAGCTCAGGCACTGCACGAGGATCCCCTTTTGGAGCTGGCAGTTCTGCTCCTGTGAGAGGTGAAAGCATGGGTCCTAGGGTTGGCGCTTCAGGTTTTATGGTTGGTCCTTTGCGTTACAGAGTTATGGGTTCAGTTCCGGCTCCAGATGCTTCTGTGGGAGATCCGACTACCCCGATGCCTCCATCTTCTGGTTTGACCTAGATCCTTGCCCATCTGAATTATATTTCTTATGATGGTGAGGAACGTTGCTATGATCTGCCTAATAGTCGACCGGTATTCTTTCCTACCATTCATGAGAATGTTACAGAGGTATGAGTCTATTCAGCTGCTTCTTAATTGCTTTCTGATGACTTTTTGTCTGACTTCACTCTTTTATTTTCAAATTCTTGTAGAGTTTACCCACCACCATGATGACCTTTTAGGTAGATATGCCTTTTCTATGACCCGCCTCCTTTATGAATTAGATGAGCTGGTAGAGGAGTGTGAGGAGGAGCCCAGGCAGAGGCGTCGCAGACCCAGGCGTGGTCGCCAGTGACTTGTTTATATTTATTTATATATGCTATGTATGCATGTAGGCTATGTATGTATGTATGTTAGGATGACTTATATACTTTATGATATGCTTTTATAAACATGAAGTGATATATATTATCTTATGACTTTAGTAAGACTCCGTTATGCTTTTCTCTCATTTTTCTTTTTTTGTTAATTTTGCACCCATTTTAACTTAAAAAATGTATTTTTGAAGGCCTAAAACCATACGAAACATTTAAGGATTATTGTAAAAAAATTTTGAGAGGCAGAGTGCGACCAATGGAGGTCAGCGGCATGCTGAGCGGCATAAAAAGAAGGCCGGCGGCATGATCCAGGGACTGGCAGCACGCATCCAGTGCCGCGCGTCTGGGTCTTGGGTGCTGGGTCAAATTTTTTTTCTATATAAAGCCCTTTGATGCTTGTATTCCATATAGCCGGGTTCCCAAAAATTATTTTTTCTACTCTTTTCTTGCTTTTAAACAATAGTTTTGTTATATTTCGCTTTTTTTCACAATGGAACCTTACTTTAGCCATGAAATATTCTTATCGTGCAAAAATCTTATCAAAGTGGAGAGAATTAATCTAGAAAAATATGGGGTGAGTGCTATGCTAACTTTGAGAGGCATAAAACTTGATTGGAATTTTCTGCATGCCTACATGCATTTTTGGGATCCAGTTGCCTATGTTTTTAGATTTGGGGCATCCATGGAGGAGATGTGTCCTACTTTTGAGGAATTTTCAGTGTTGCTTGGATCTAATCCCGAGGCTATGTTGGCTATCCTTGCTAAGAGGGTAGGATATTTTAGCTCTTTCAGAAAACTTTTGAATTTGAGTGAAGAAACTGCTAGTCCCATAGTAGTGGAAGGTTGGGTAAATCTGACTACTGTGATTGCAGAATTCCATGATCCTAAAGGTTTTGAGAATGATGGATGGTTTCATTTGAGGATACGGACTCTTTCTTTATGTCTGACTGCCGGATACATTTTTGTGAGCCCTATTGGCTGGGGAGATGCTAAAGTTGCTGAATTGATCCCTCAGATGGAGGAAGGAAGGTCCATTGCTGTTGTTGTCTTAGCTGAGACCATTATGAGCTTGGACAGAGTATGCAACTCCAATGGCTCATAGAGCATTAGTCCTATTATTATTCAGGTTTGTTTCTTATCACTGCATCTGTTTTTCTGTTTATCTTTCTTTTATTTATCTTTTGCATCTTCTTTTTTTAGATTTGGTTGAGAGACCACCTTCGGGTAGTGGGCTCCCCCACAAAGGTGGACTATTCTGCTTCCTGGTACAGGACCCAGACCATTGTGATCAAGAGGAATTCTGAAAGAGAGTGGGTTGAATGGTTGCTCGAACTGGACTCTGATGAGCTGATGTGGAGATGTGAGTGGTATAAGATCAAGAGATTTATGACCATGAGTTTTGGTTACAAGATGATTTATCTCATGGGATTGAGGATGGTGACTTTCTATCAGGCCACCAGGATCATGTGCCAGATGGGCCATAGGCAGGGTGTGCCTTCAGATGGTGCCTTATTCCAGTCTGTTTTGATCACATATACTGTTGCTCGGGCTATTAGGAGTGGATGGGTGAGAGGTTTCCATGCTGTTCAGCCTGCTCATCATTGTAGTAAAACCTTTCAATATCTGGATTGGTGGATAGCTACTTCATAGAGATCTGAGAAAGCTAGGAGGGCTGCTATACTTGAGGAGATAGAGGAGAACCAGGACTAATTTTGGTGGTTTGTTTCTGATTTTGCTAATGTCTTTTTATTTTCTTGTAATGTTCCAAAAATTAAATAAGATAAATAAGACATCTTTTGTTATATATTTTATATATTTTCTTCTTGCTCTAATTTCTGTCTAAGCCACTCTTTTGGGTTTTCAACTTAGCGAGCTTGCTCTAATTTCTGCCTAAGCCGCCCTTTCGAGTTTTCAACTTAGCGAGCTTTTATTTTTCTCATTTCTTTTATGACGCAAATAAGAGCCAAAATGAATATGTAGTACGAAATGAAATTTTATTGATGATTTGAATCGAACCCATATGGGTTGTCTACGTATCTCCTTACAACAGTATCATCATCATTTTTATCATTATTTATGGAGAATCAGATCCACGTAGTTCTGTTGTCACAAAGATGCAAATGTCATGTATGAATTACAAGGATACTTATGCAAAGTATCTTCTGAGTTAATCTAAATTGCATGGACTGGCAAATTCTATGCCATCTAGATTCATCAGGATTACTGCTCCACCAGATAGGATCTTCTTTAGCACGAACAGGCCACTCTAATTAGGTCTGAATTTTCCCCTTGGATCATGAACATGTGCTCTAATTTTTATTAAAACAAGATGACCTTCTTGCAATCTTCTGTCTCTGATTTTTTTGTTGAAGTGCCTAGCTAACTTTTTTTGATAGCCCTAAATCTGATATAAAGCGTCCATTCTCTTTTCATCAATGGCAATGAGTTGATCATGGTAGCCTTTTACCCATTCCACTTCATCTAACTGACTCTCCCTCATGATATGGGCTGACTTGATTTCTATTTCAATTGGCAAGACTGCTTCCATCCTATAAACCAAAGAATAGGGTGTAGCACCAGCTGGAGTACGTATGATTGTTCTGAAGCCCCATAAGGTATAAGGTAAATGCAGGTGCCAATCCTTATGGTTATCCGCCATCTTCTGAAGTATACTTTTGAGAGTCTTGTTTGCAGCTTCAACTGCGCCATTTGTTTGAGGCCTATAAGAAGAAGACCTATGATTTGCCGAAATGCACACTAATTAACTGCAAGTGCACATGTCATTATCAAGTAATAAAGTGATGAGTGAGTATCGTTTCCCACAAGGAATGTTTATAAGTACTAGCGCAAACTTCAACTATTGTCTAGTGAATAATCAATCAAGGATAATTAAAACTAAAACTAAAACTAAACTAAAATGTGAGAAGATTGATATATATAAATACGAGTAAAGCTATCTAGATATGAATCCCCCTAGCCTCTCATAAATGTCATGAAAAATAGAATCAATTAATCAAACAATGCATTGAATTGGTGTTCCACTAATTTATATTAAAACCTCTCTCGAGCGATTTAATCCCTAATCCCTAGGTAAAGCACAAGGAATCTCTTCTCAAACACAATCAAATAGTTCATGCATTAAGAACAAGGAATAAATTACCAAAAGATTTTGTAGGCCTATCTCTAGTGCCCCAAACAACTCTCAATCTCTATGAGTGATCAATCCATATTAAAGTGTCTCTACTCATTTAACATGGAAATAATATCTAATCAACAAGCTAGCAATTTCCAATTAGAATAATAAGATTTATCATAGAAATAAGACAATTATAGATGAATTAATCAAATCTTATATTATTCAATCCATACAATCAAGAACTAGGGTTCATCAATATCTAAATAGAAAATGATTAGTTCATAATAGAATTCAAAGATAATAAATAAAAGAAAGAAGAAATAAGGAATCTCAAACCATC
>CATKHJ010127469.1:0-11998 GCA_949750685.1 Vernicia montana | reverse complement strand
TGTACATGTGCTTAGGTTCTGATCTTGGGATATGGGATAAGATGATATAATATGATCTATATAATGTGATAATATGATGAGATAACTATAGTACAGATGCATGATACCGTATTGGATTGTATAGCAAGTATGGGTTCTACGAATTTTCGGTGGCCTTATGCCTACCCATGCCCTAGGACCGTTGCAGCTCAGAAGTTGGGTTGTGACAAAAAGTTTTCCCCTCTCTTTTTTAAGTTTAGTCGAAACATTCAATAGAAGGAAAAGAAAGAAAAGGTTCAAAAATCCAACAAGGAAATCAAAATTAACACTTGGCATATTAAAATAATAATTTTTGGTGAGTAAGCTTACCGTGAATTTTATTTCTCTAATTTGGGTGAGAGAGCCGAAATCTTTGAAAAGGAAAATGAGAAATGTTTCTTTGAGACTTTAGAAAGAGAAAAATAAAAGAAAGAAGTTGACAGAAAATGAAGTTAAAGATTTTGATATATAAAATTTTTATTCCTTCACTTATAATTTATGTGGTGGATGTTAATTAGAATTTGTAAAAATTAATCTAATGGTCTTAGATTTTTGTTGCGAAAAGATAACAAGAAATTTTTAACCTACAATTGAGTATTGGTGACTCCTTTTTGGAGCACCAATCTGGCCACATAATTTGGGAGGGGCTCACCTTCCACTTTGTGAATTTTTTCTATTTTCAAATTTTTAATTAAAAACTAGACAATTTTCATATTTTCATATTTTTCTATTATATTTTTTCACACTCTTTTTTTCAAAAATTAAAATTTTTAATTTAATTATCACAATTTATCTATCAATAAATAATTATAACATTTATATACATATAAATATTTATTATTCATTAATCAATTCACATATAATTAATAAATTCCTATATTAAATTCTATCAGGATTGTTAAACCTTGTGACTTATCAAACATCTAAATTCACACATTTATCATATACATATACTCATAATGGACAAGTATTAACTAAGAGAAGACCTAGGGTATTACATTCATGATGTTGAAGATAACAACCATAATGACATGAGGTTAAAAGAAGTAGCCACAATGGCATGAGGTTCATGATGTTGAAGGTAGTAGCCATAATGGAATGAGGTTTATAATGTTGAAGGTAGTAGCCACAATGACATGAGGTTCATGTTGAAGGTAGTAGCCGCAATGGCAAAGTCACAACGACAAGATGCTAAAGGTGGTGGTCATAATGGCAACCCGGAAGTAAGTCCACTTGGCAATGGCAAATTGAAGACAAGTCCACTTGGCAGTGGTACCTCAAAAGTAAGTTCACTTGATAGTGGCTGTGAACCCTCAATTTTGCACCTTCATGATGCTGCCGCAGTTTGATACCTGCTAAATTTAGTACACTACGCAGAGCTGATACGGTGGTCTCGCTAACCGGTTAGCGAGTAGGGATCAAGGGGCTAACGCCCCCAAAAGGTAAACGATTTAATTTTCCAACACTGACCGGCATCACTTTGAACTTGACCAGACATTCTGAACCAAACAATATTTTCCTTAAATAGACTAGACTTCTCTCAAAATTGACTGCCATATTATCCGATAATTAATTTTGGATCCACCGCCATTGATCGGTAATTTTTCAGAACCTAGAAAGCCCCAAAAACTGACACGAAAACTTAAAAATCCTGAAAACTAGACTGCCTGCACAAAATAGTGTGTCGTCCGCTGGGGCAGCCAACGGATTCGGCAGTGCACTGAGCGGATCTACCGGCTTCCCCTGCGGCGGCCACCGGACATGCCGAAGGGTCCTCGCAGAGCCTCGGAGGCTCCACCCACCCTTCTGCGCGGATCCTCTTTGTTGTGCCAGGTTTGCCGGGAGTTAGGGCTGGCAGACCATCGGCGGATCCGCTTGCCATTTTGGTGGAGCCGCCGACTATCTCGACAGCAGCCGCTGGGATGGCCGGTGGATCCGTGCAGACCTCCTGCAGAGCGTCTTGCTTTTTCCTTGGCTGGTTGCCCCCTGTGCACTGAAATTTCATTTTTTTTCCTTTCCAGCCTAATTTTTCATCCCCAAACAGCCCTACCTTTCTTGTCTTTTCACATTTTCTCTTCTTAAACTACCCCCACCTCACTTCACCTATAAATACCCCCTCATCCTCTTCATTTTTCCTCATCCCTCAAGCTTGTATTGATAGTTATCTACTTGCTTCTTCTCTCTCTCTCTCTCTAATTAATCTCTCATACTCACTTTGAGTAGCCACTTTAATTAATTAAACTCTTTTGATTTTAATTAATTAATTTTAATTAGTTTCCACTCAATTTGATTAATTAAATCATTTTAATTAATTAAGTAATCGATCCGTTAAATTAATCCTCTATAGGATTAATTTAATCCAATCCTCCATCCTATCCTCGCTCTTCGAAACGAAACTCTGATCCGGTAAAACCATTCACCCATCACCCATACCAAGAAAGAAGGTATAAGCTCTTTACCCTCACTCAAAACCCAAATCAAATCAATCAAATCAATCAGATCAATCCCTAAACCCCTCTACCTCACTGTGGAATGAATTACGTGAGTTTTGATCCCCATCCAATGGGGTACGTAGGCATGCTTGGAATCTAAATCCAAGTCTTAAATACAAATCTCAATCAATCCCTTTCCCTTTTTATTTTCAATGTAAATATCAATTTATACTTTCTTATAAATTTTAATTAATGTAATTAGTTAATTTAATTGTTTTGGAGTTAAGGAGCGACTTGTGGTTCTCCTAGAAATCATAAGGACTAGAGAGAACACTCTCCTTAACTTGTGGATATTTTGAATTACTTGCTCTTTATTTTTCTAATCACTCATAATTATGCCATGATTATGCACTTTAAATCACAATAAATACTCGTCATTCATGAAATCAAATTTTAAGTCAAATCAAACTTAGGAGCCAAATTTGGATTATTTAAAATAAAAAACCTAGTCCTCGAGCTCAACTTGGTTCGAAGGCTAGTGACTTTATCCTTGGGTAAATTAATAAAAAATTAATGAATTGGAGTCAATTTAGGTTTTTCCTTAATTTTTTCATTTAAATAAATTAGGGTGGCGACTCCCGAATCCTTTCAAAAATCAAATCAATTTTTCGAACGATAGCCCTTCCAATCATGAGCACCGAAACTCATACATAAACTCCTTTAAAAATCGCTCGCCTTTCCTTAAGGCTCCTGAGCTA
Source organism: Vernicia montana (assembly GCA_949750685.1). NCBI lineage: Eukaryota > Viridiplantae > Streptophyta > Magnoliopsida > Malpighiales > Euphorbiaceae > Vernicia > Vernicia montana. The sequence goes on along the minus strand of CATKHJ010127469.1, from coordinate 8,790 downwards.
GGGGGCGTAAGAGCGAGGTCTCACAATGGCAAACTTGAAATCAAGTCCATTTGGTAGTGGTAACTAGAAGACAATTCCATTTGGCAGTGGCAACTCGGAAGTAATTCCACTTGGCAATGGTAATCCAAATCAAATCCACTTGGTAGTGGCAGCAGATATTCAAGTCCACTTAGCAATGACAGTCAGAAAGAAAGTCCACTTGGCAGTGGTGACTGGAAAGTAATTCAAACAAACCCACAGAAGATAGCAAGTAGCTGGTAGGCCCGTGAAAGGTGCCGACCAAAGTACTAGGTCATCAGTTGTGGCGACTGAAAACCTGTAAGTTATGTTAGATTGCAATCAGTCTGTGATGTGTGTGTAAGGGAGGAAAGTTAAGCAACAGTCCAACTCTACTTTGCCTTAATTTGTGAAACAAACTAAGCCAAAGTGGGAAAAAACTGTAAATGCTTAATTTTCATCCTTGAAACTCGATGATAAGGACTGAGATGGTTCTTTTGAAGAATTGTTCACAAACTTGGACTTTTGGGGTTAAAAGTGTGAAATTTGAAGTTTTTTAGAAAACCCTTTAGAATATGGTTTAGATTTGAAAATATGAAAATGAATTTCAAATTTTTGGATTTGATTGATGAAATCCTTGAGATTTGAGGGTAAAAAATGAATTTTAAAAAAGTACACTTTGATCCTCTAAGGAAGGGAAAATTACGATTTGATACCTGAAAGTTAACAAAAGCTGAGTTCATGCCCTGTGCCACATGCCTGGGGTGCACAAGCCTTTGTGCACCCCTTGTATCCTGGGCATGGGGCACATGCCCCTAGCATGCACCCCATGCCTTTCAGACAGCTATGAACTCTAGGTTTTTTGAATTTTTAACTTTCAAAAGACTTCCTGACCCACCCAAACACCTTAGAATCTATTTTGGATAGGGATAAGATTATTGGGGATCATATTTATCTCTCAAAGTTGATTTATCCTCTATAATTATCTAATTAAATTCAATTTTTAAAAGGGAAAATTATATAAAGTCCAAAAAATACACTTCTTTAAACTCTCTCTTCTTCAAAACCCTTCTCTGAATCTAAAGGACTAAAAAAAAAATAAAAACAAAAATTGGTAAATCAAAACCCAAAATTTGGTTGCTCTTCAATTTACTTTTATTTTTTTCTTTTATTATTAATGTGAATTATATTTTATTATAATTATCAATTATTAAAAGAATAGCTTACGAGCTCGATACTAAAGAACGAAGAGGTGCTCGGTGGAGGTATGAGGTGAGGTGCTCAACGTAGAGAGATGAGGCGAGGTGCTCGGTGTAGAGAGGCGAGCTGATGAGCTCAATGTAGAGAAGTAAGCTGAATAGCTTGGTAAAAAGAGGCGAGCCGAGGAGCTTGGCATGGAAAGGCGAGATTACTAGCTTAATGTAGGGAGATGAGCTGAGGAGTTCAGTGTAGAAAGATGAGCTGACAAGCTCGATATGGAAAGGCAGGCAGTTGAGTGCCTGAATAGGAAGTCTTCCAATTTATTTGTAAAATGTAACAAAAAGGAATAGTAAATTAATTCCCCCTCAATGGCTTTTGTTTCTTTACCTTTTCAAGCAAGAGAAGCAGTTCAAAAGTAGTCTCAAGGATTCTAAGTATTTTATAGTGGTGTTTTAGTGTTCTCAATTACAGATTCCCTCCCTTCTCCTCTTTTTTCTCTCTCCCCCCAGTCCTTTTTAGTACGGAGGTTCCAGCCTCTAATTATAGGCTGGAACTCCCCTTCATTTTTGGCATAAAATTATTTCCTTCCTTTTTTAATATGATCTCATTATTTAGGAAATAAAGCTATTTTAATAAAGGAAATATTTTATTTAGGAAATAATTCCCCTCACTGAATCTTCTTTTACCATATTGGTCCTAAGCGGATCAGGCGAAGGAAATTTTGGTTGACATATGGGGGAGCTAGCTCAGGCCTATGCCCTAAGCATGAGGTGTAGGCTTGGGCCCATACCCCAAGCGAGGGAATATTCAAAAAAGACAAAACAACCCCGTATGGTGCTCAAGTTTTAGGCTTGCTCCCCTCACTAGAAGGCCAAATCTCAAAATTTTTAAATTTTTGGGTCCTCTACTGTCGGGTTTAATTCTTACCCTCTCAAATTCTTAGAACTGAAACTTGTGAACTTTTCTCATGAAAGTAGAGGCCATTACCTTCTTCATTGGGCTCCAGGGGTAAAAAATTAAACATTCACAAGTGCGTATTCTGAAGTATGATGAGAATGGTACCAAAAAGGAAGACGTAATCACTTTCAGTAATGATGATTTGCCTCCGGAAGCAAGAAAACATGTTAGGCCTTTACTTATTGCTGTAGAATTAAAAGGGAAACAAACTTCTTGTGTAATGGTTGATGATGGGTCATCCATTAACATTTTCCCTAGATAGATCCTAGCAAAGATAGGCATGAGTGTGGAAGATTTGAAAGAATATGAAATGATGATACGTGCCTATGATAATTCCAAGCAAACTGTTGATGGCGTCTTCAAGGCTATGGTGAAAGTTAGGCCTATTGAATCGATTGTTGAATTCATAGTCATTGATATTCCACCACCATTTGCTTTTCTATTAGGACAACCTTAGTTTCATGCATTGGGAGGGGTACTATCACACCCCAACTTCGAAAGTGTTTTAGTCCTAGGGCATGGGTAACCATAAGGGTACCAATACCCGTAGAACCCTTTATTCCATAACATAATTCACTTAACATACATTACACATGATCCCAAGATCACAACCTGTGTTAACAGTATCAGATAGCTCACATATACCAAATGTATACTCAACATATACCAATGTAATTCCAATATACTTAACATATTCCACTTGTATATTATCCATATAATGATGTTTCTCATCATCAATCAACATGTTACTGTAAAAGATATTAATTTCTATAATACGTTATAAAATATTACATTACAATCTCTGACCAATATAAAGTATTCAATTTATTCAATTACTGCAATACTAAAATCACATCAATCCATGGAGCTCTAAATGATATGACCCATGGAATCAAGTTATGATCATCATACATTCAGCGAAGTAATCCCAAACGAAGATTGATACTTGAGATTCACTTGCTGAGTCTGCTACTAGACCTGAAAACAATTCACTATAGGAGTGTGAGAGAAGCTCAGTGAGTACTTAATATTAAAAATGAAACAATTTATGAGTACATGTTTATCAATAGAATTAATAAGGTTTCATTGTATCAATGTGAAGGAAAAGTTTCATAACAATCAGTAATGGTTTGAGTTCAATAATACCATTTTAGCATAAATCCAAATTCTTGGAAGCAGTATGCTTCCCAAATGTAAACATTAGAGTGGTAGCCTAAGCCTTGTTCACTGATACAATATTAGTAGCGTGAGATTGATCAGATCTCACGACTAGGACCACCCTTCCTAGCTAGGGTTGGGTACGCTCGCCCTACCCGCAGGTTTTACCATGTGCACATGAATGATGTGTTACCCCACATCAGATGGGGATTTCTGCTTTCAAGAATTATAACAAGATTATTTTGATCAAGTAATGTAAACATTTTGATATTATAAATCAATAATAGATAGTAATGAATCATTATAAGATTCAATGAAATATTATCAATTGTAGGAACACTGGAATTCGTATGAATAGATCAAATGGGTTCTCAAAGGAACATAATTATAAGAATGGTTTATCAATCAGGGTACACTAAGTTTCCAAATGGAATGCATTAGCTTAAGAAAGGGTTCATTACAATGAGGAGATTAACACGTAGAAGGTAGGCTCTTTTACAATGTTTGATTTGAGTACAATTTTAGTACTCGTATTCAAATAACAGTAAGTAGGCCGAAGGCCTCATGGAAAGGATTTCTCGGATACATTGGTTTCATTAAAGAAACATAAGGTTTTTAAAGTACTCACCTTGACTTTCTTAGCTCCCAACACAAGCTTTTATCACAATTGGAAATGATGCTCCTCAGTCTCCAGAACACCTTCCTTATCTCCTTTTAGGTTCTACATCGAACCATACTCTTTATGTCATTCAATTGAAGATCATTAAATACCTTATCAACTTACTTATTCTATTCCTAATTTTAACACTACTACATCAATATTTAAGACATGTCAAATTTTCTAATATCAACACAAGTCAATATATATACAATAACACATATATGTACATATAACAAGTAAGGCACATCTATGTTTGATTTCATGTATTGGACGAATATCCTAGAGGAATGCCTTTAATTCACCTTGTTTGTTTTATAGCAATTCAATAAATTCTCAAATTGGATTCATATTGAATAATCATATTCAATTTAATATATATTATTCTCACTAATCATTATTCATTGCTTACATACATATAGAATTTGTTAGTTTACAATTGGTAACTTTGAAACATTACATTTTCACTTATTGTCTAATTATATCACTTGACCTTGTTATTTTATTTATGTTATTTCTCATGATTTACTAATCCAACTGAGTTGATTCTTTTTTTTAATTATTTTAAATTAGACATATGAATTTTCAACATATCCAAAATTGAACTTAGAATTCAACCTATAGAAAACTTGGTGACTATTTCAATCCAATTATGTTTCTGTTGCAGGGCAGACTAACCCTATCATACTCCTTTGAGTATAACTCAAGATTTATACTTTAAAATGAATTCTTTTTACTGAGAGTTACTAGAGACATTAAGAATCATTTCTTATGTTTTGAGTTTAGCTTGTTTGTATCTTTAAAGTCCTTCAATCAAAAAATCTAATTCAGTTTACAAGTTGAATATGAATATAGAGTCAGTTACAGAGCAAGCTCTATTTCTCATACTATACTTGAAATTTTGACAAGCCCTTTTGTGAGTTAATCCTTAATATATCAGTGATCATTTTACTAGTTTTCATAAGCAAGTCTCTCATTCCCTCCCCAAATCCATTCGTAACAATCGGACCCAATTGTAACAACTTTGGATCCTCACATGTGTTTAAATTAAAATCATGTAAATTCAATGCATTGACATCATAAATAGGCATGTATTGATCTACTCTATGAATACTCCCATCAGGAAAGACATCAAACAAATAAGCAAAATTAAACTTTATTTCATTAAAAAGTTCATAATTAACATTCTCGGCAACGTATTCGTCGTCAGTTACATCATCAATTGCTTTTTTGGCATCTTCCAGCTTGATTGGATCATCCACTTGCTCTTTAGTCTATAACAACTTCTTGATTCATTCTAGTATGTCTTCAACTTCAACTTCAGTATTAGCTTGCTCCACTTGGCTTGACCCCAGATCCTTTGGCTTCATCATACCCATCACATCCTCAAAGATTTCAAAACCAGGTAACTTCTTACCTTTAAGCATCACAGGTTCAGGGAATCCATAATAGGGACGAGAATCTATCTCTTTCATAAACCTTCCATTCATATCGAGACAATCAAGGTCATCCTTTGGGGGATTCTTGAAATCATAGCCTAAACTAACCCTGGTTGTTTGACCCTTGAAGTCGATCGCCTTAGGCACACCTTGATTATTTTTGCCTAATCCCATTCCAGGAAAAAAGTTTTGAGTTTGCAGAATACCTGCCAGTTTTGGATCCATCCAATCTTTATAAACTCCACAAATTAAAAAACCAGACATCGGAGGACCATCATCAAGGTCGATTTTCAACATAGCAACCACTTGATCATTTCTAGCCATTATGGTCTTAATCCACCTTCAAAAGGGAATTTGATCTTCTGGTGGATAGTAGAAGGAACTCCACCAAAAGGATGAAACCACGTCCTTCCAAGTAACAGAGCAAAGGTTAGTAGAATATTCAAAACTGTCAATTCCACAACATATTCGATATCTCTCACTTTCACAATGGTTTGAAAGGTTCCTTCCATAAATTTTTTTTTTTAATTATCATAGGCCCGAATCACTGAATATGAGGCTTAAAGATCTTTGGAAGTCATTCCTAATTTTGGCAGGACCTTTAGAAGACATACATTAATGGTCGATTCATCGTCAACCATTGCTTCAGCCATCTTCATTCCTTTCACTTCTACTTTGATGATCAAAGGTTTGGTATGGTTTTTCCATTCCGGAGATAGTTCTTCATCAGCAAATCTTATAGAGAGAGCTTTAACTTCAACCAAACTAATCAACCCTTCTAGTGTAATAGTAACAGTGACAAACATATCAGCCAGAGCTTTAACCAGGGCTTCACGATGTTTCTTAGATGCCACTAAGAGCTCCCAAATGCTCATATTGGCAGGGGTTTTTCTCAGCTGCTTAAGAAGAGAATCACTCTCATGTCTCTCTTTAGATTTTTCACTCACCCTTTCATTCTCTCCCCTCTTGTCTACTTCCTTCTCAGTAGGAGGGTGATACACTCTTCTGCTTCGAGTCATAATGTTGACTGCCTTTATATCTTGATCATTCTCTTCATTCCCTTCCACGAATTCCTCTCATAAATTTGAGTATTGAACCTTATCCTGATTATCCTAGATGTTGATGGTCATAACTTGGAACATCTTTGTCTCATTTTCTCTCTTCTCAACCTTGAATTGCTTTACCTAATCTCTCTTTATTTTTTTCTCACTTCTCTCTCTTTTAGACTTTCTTCTATTTGAGTGAAGCAACTAAGAACCTGCTCTTTCATCATACCTGAATCAATCAAATAAGTACGAAGAAGAGGTGCATTATAATGATTGGGAAGCGGGTTAGCCCTGATGCTTGGCTGTTCTAGATATGGGATTGTCTTGTTATCAACAAAGTCTTGTATTTCATGGCGCAATCTTCCACATTTGTCTGTTTCATGTCCAGCTATCTTATGAAAGTGGCAATATAGATTAGCATTAAACTTTGGTGGAAGTGGATTAGGTAATGGCTTTGGATCCAAAGGTTGCAGGATATAATACTTCATTAACTTGTCCAGAATTGCAGATAGAGATTGATTAAGCTGAGAGAACTTTCTAGGAGCCTTAACCATGTTCATATTAACAGTCTTGGCAGTATTCCCCGATGCTTGGTATCCAGTTTGATTCCTTAGTTTAGAGCTTTATGGCTTGGATCTATCATAATCCATTTCTTCTAATTTCAAGCCATATTTATAGATCCTCAAAGGTCTTTAAAGGCACAATAGAAAATCTGTCATACAGAGCAGGTATAGAGCCTTTCACTATTAAACGCACTTGCTCCTTTTCAGTAGGGCGGTTTGTCATCTTTGCTGCCTTTTCTCTCCAACACATAATGTAATCCGAGAAAGATTCCCCAAATTTTTGTCTAGTGGATTCCAAATCACGGAGTGTCACCTATAGCAGAGTGTTATAACCATATTGATCTATAAAGCTTTCCGACAACAGGCTTCAATCCTTTTGTTTTCCCTTATCCAAATTGTATTACCATTTCACAGGTGCCCCATCTAGAGAGGTGGAAAAAAGTTGCAGAATGTATTGCTCAGAAGCTCTAGTAGTACTCATCAGAGTAGCAAACATTTTTAGATGGATGTTAGGATCACCTGTGCTATTGAACTTGGTCATGTCTAGCATCCTGAATTGTTTAGGCAGTCGATCAGCCCCATCTAGAGTTAAGGAACTCAACACTTCAATCTTGTCAAAGCCTTTCCCTTTTAACAGCTTTTCAATTTTGTTCATTTGACTCTCAATTGATTTTAGCTTCTCATTCTCAATTGTAGTCTCCTTCAGCTTCTTTTAGAGCCACATTTTCAGCATTGTTTACTTGATTCACCATATCGACAGGAGGTGGAGCTTGTTCATTAAAGGTTTGATTGATCTGTTCTTGAATCATTACTGCCAACCGAGTTTCCAAAATGCGGCCAATGGTAGATTCAATATGTTCATCTGCCATTCTAAATTTTGGGGGTGATAACAGACTAGGAGCGAAACTTGATTTTATTTATGAATCTAACGATATTGGGGAACCAAGTGGAGTTTCTGTAATACCCTAGACCTTAGAGAATTTATTTTACACAAGTATAGTTTCAATTGTATGCTATTATGTTTAGAAAGTGTGAATTAAATGCTATTGAATGTGAAATCGATTGCTGAATTTATAATTAAATTCCATAAGTGTATGAATGTATATATGTGATTATGTGTAAATGAAGGGTTGGCCAAAAAGCTATGTGATGGCCGGCCATAGTGTGATTAATAGAAAGTCTATGAACTGCAATGGTAATTAATTGTGCTAGAAATGAAATTGTAAGAAAATGGTTAATTATGTTTTTCAAGGTTCATTGAACCTAGACCATTAACATCATTTTATTTTCATTTGATTTTGAATTAAAGAATTTAAAGAAAATAGCTAATTGTTTTTAGCCATCCATTTTTCCATGATTTAATCATGGCCCTCCATTCTATTTGAAGACAATAAAACAAAAACTTCATTTTCTATCATCTTTTCTCATTTTCTTTAAAAAGCAAGAACATTTACTCTCAACTATTCCCTCAAATTTTTTCTTCTTCTTTTCTTATTTTTTTTCTTTGATCAAGAGAAAATCAACATCAAAAGGAAGATCCAAAGGTATTGATCTAAGATCTAAAGTCTCTTTTTCATTTAAAGATGATTTCTTGTTGATGATTTGTGATATTTCTTCTCATTTCTTTCTTTTGATTTTGAAATGGGTTTCAAGAAAAAGAGTTTTTCTTTGAATAAATGCATCTAAATGATGATTTGTAAACTTGATTTGAGAAGTATTGAGTGTGTGGAAATGGATTTTCAAAATGGGTATTAAACTTTCTTACTTTGAAG
>CATKHJ010127465.1:0-10157 GCA_949750685.1 Vernicia montana | reverse complement strand
AATAAGGGACATTCAAATGAAATGCACAATGAAAGCATTTGGGTAGACATTTCATAACTTACCTCACTTGCCATAATTCATCAATCACATTCCAATCAACTCATTTGCATTGTAGTTCATCCAATTCTTGGCTCACTCAAGCCTACACATAAAATCCCCAAATTATACTTTAAACATAATCCATGAAACATTAACCATATCTCTTGATAATCACAAATCTAATTATAGATTCATCATTCTAAAACCTTAATAACAATTATAACTCTTAACCATAAACAAAATACCCAAAATCAAATCTAGGGTTATAGAAAAATCTTTCTATCAACCAATCTCTTACAAAAATACTCATAATAGCTTCTATCTAACTCATAAAAGATGCTACAACACTTTACTAATGAGACCCATAAAGAAATTTGAAGGATTAACAACTTACCTCAAAAAGTCTCCTAAATCTCAAATCCAAATCTTCAAGAATCCATAAAGGAATCCACCTTAGATCTTGTATATTCTTTGATATCTTGAGTTTAAATGACTAATCTTAGCCATGGAAGAACATATATAGAGTTTGGTAGGGTTTGGAGACTGTTAGGGTCGGAGAAAATGAAGAGAAATCAGATTTCTCACACTTGGGGCTACTGCTGTCCTTTTTATAGTTCCAGACCTTGAATGAGCGTTCATCCCTCTTGAACGAGCGTTTACAACCTTTGAACGAGCGTTCATCTTCAATTTCCAGAAAAATACTATTCACACAGAACCTTTATGAATGCAGGTTCACAATTATGAATGAGCGTTTAACTATTCACTCAGCAATATTTGGAACGCAAGTTCATCATATGAATGAGCATTCAGATGCTTGAAGGGGCGTTCATCCAAATTTCAGAAATTGATACTATTCACGCAGAATCATCATGAACGAGCGTTCAATCTTAAAATACTCCAAAACTTCATTTCTTTTGACTCCAAATACTCAAATTTCATACCAATATAATTAAACAACTCTTAATACATAAAATACAATCATTTAACATTCCAATAGTCCCATACAATCACAAACATAGTATCTAGAGTTCAATTCATCAACAATGGAACTCAAAACAATCAATATAATCTTCCCAAACTTTTATCATTAGTATTTATCAATTCAACACCATCCATCAAATGGAACAAACATCAATCATACTCAAGAATCACCAATCTTGGAAGCCAAAGTCTATTTATCTCTTAATACTTGCATTCATCCATCCAAGACTATCATAAACATAACTTAATCACCATGAAACACTTGGGAACCATTATCCATAAGAGATTACATATCCATAGTATACTCATCAAACAAGGTAACCAACCATAACCTTGAATACTCATGAAATCATACAATGCTATGCTATAGCCAAGCAATTCAATACATCCCATTCAAACCACATTCTTGCAATCACTTCCTTCTATTCTGATATCTATAATACTTATTCCATTCATCCTCAATTAGATCATATCATCTAAGACAATCATTCAACTATGTACTTTATGAAACTTAAGCAAACAAACCAACATGAGATCTCAAAAAAAAAATCAAGCTCAAGGACAAGTTATGTGATTGGTTGATTATGTGATTGGTTGTCTGGATGACATTATGCATTAGCATTTTCAGCATTCGAATGGCACGTTACATTGATAACTATATAATTCATTGAGTTGAACGCTCATTCCTGTTCACCAATTTTTCCCAGGTTGCAGGTTGAGCTTGAGAAGTAAAAGTTTATGTTGAGTTATTCCTGCTATCATCCTTCGGCAGTGAAATGTATTTATTTATTCATATATGTAATTAATTTCATATTGTGCTGTATTATTAAACTCTAGCACTCCGCATTGTTATTCTGTCAAATGTAATTTTAATCAGAAGTATGTCTTTAATGTATGATGAGTTTTGAGGTAATCAGAGATTCCTCACTACAGATGTTATGGATGTTATACTATTTATGTTAAGTAGGAACCTTGTGATGATTTAATGAGAAAGTTGATGAGATTGAGATTATTGCCCTAAGCAGCATTTATTTGATTAATATTTGTCAGGTTCTGCTTAATATAGTTGGGCCCTCAGCCTTGATTTTGTGGCAGTTACAGCTGTCACATTATTATTTTATCATTTAGCAGTCAGTCAGGCTTACTACAGGTTCTGAAAGCCTTAAACTTTTTCGTTCTCTAGTGCAGATCACTTGCCTTCGAGTTCAGGGCGTGACAAGTGTGGTATCAGAGCAAAGGTTCTGCAACCTCTAGTATGTTTTGAGTTGAGAAAGTCCTAAATGGTTTAAGTTTTCTTAACATGCGGAGTATATGATTCCTTTTCATCTTGTTAAGTCTCTTTTGCCTCAAATTCAATGTTATCTATATGATATGAATTGTCATTGTTGTTATTTAAGTTATGTGTATGTATTGCATGTTTTCATTGGCACGATAGATTCAACGACTCTTTGTGGACTTACGGTTGTTCAATACAAGGACAAAAGATGTTGGTGGTGTTGTCTCGCCCATGAGTGCTCTGATAGGTACCCTCTGTTGCCACATGAAGAAGGACAGTGGTAGGATCTCGCTCCTGTGACAATGTTTAATCGAGCAGGTAATTGTGATTTCTAGTATCTACGAGGACTTTGATTTGTTAAACATATAAAGTAATTAATTTTTGATATTTCAAATGCCTTTGGAAATGAATATTTAGATTTGAATTGATGATGTAAGTAATTTGAAAATGATAAATGATTTAAAGTATGTTTTAAAAGTTGTTTTGGGAAGTTCTTTTTGTTTTGGAACTACATACTTGTGTTCAGTATGTCTGTCTACATATGCATTGGGTCTTGCATCATAGAGTCACACATCATCGGTCATACATTTTGAGTCTCATTACCCATTGTATTAAAGTTGCATATTAGTCTATCATATTTGGACACGGTATTTTAAGTTCCAAAATGAATGAGAAATGTTTTGATTTTTTTTTTACAAACAGTTTCTGAAGGATTTTAAAAATAAAATAGTTTTGGATATACCTGAAATAGATTATAGTCCTCTGGATGAGAAATGTTGTGAGGTTTAGTTTGTAGATTTTAGTAGTATGTCAGAGTGTGCAGCGAAAGCGTAGTGGAAAAGTTTAGCTTGAGCTTATCGTGTCTGCAAGGTTTTGAAAATTCGAGGACGAATTTTCTTAAGGGGAGAAGATTGTAATGACCTGAATTTTGTATTTATTTTTAGAAATATTATTTTCATACGGAAATATAATTATTTAAATCGATCTACTGTATTTACATTTAATGAAAATTTGAATTATCATTATTATTTTAAAATATAATATTTAATTATATTTGATTATGTTTATATGAAAAGTAATGAAAATTTGGTACAATTGATATTTTATGAAATCATAATATTTATGAGGTTATAAAATATATTTTGATTTATAATAGTTTATTATTTAAAGGATTAATTAAATTAATTAAGAAAATGTTGATTTTAATATTGATATTAAAGTTTAAGTAAATTAATTAGTAAATAAAATTATTATTTTGAATTATAAAATTAAAGTAAATAATATGTTTTGTATTTTTTTTATATTATTTAAGATGATTATTGTTATTATCATCATCATCATTATTATATATATATATATATATATATATATATATATATATATATATATATATATATTAGTTAAAGGATAAGAAAGATAAGGAATAGAAAGAAGAAAAGAAACAGAAAAGGACAGAGAGAGAAACAGGAGAGAGACAGAACGGACATAAGAGAGAGAGAGAGAGAGAGAGAGAGAAACGAAAAATCGCTTTAACCGCAGCCTTCCGGTTGTTAGATTACGACACGTGCTGGATCGTTGGAAAGAGGAGGAGGAGACGCTTCCAACGGCATCAACCCGGTCGCCGCCGCACGCGCCGCCGAGGCGTCCTCCGGCCAACAATCTTCCGAGCTTCATTTCGTCAATTTTTCGAATACTGTTGGTTTCCTTATCTTGTAAGCTTCGATTCGGTATCTCATTTGCGAATTATGGTGAACGTTTGAATTTTTACCTAATTTCGGTGTAATTTTGGATCTGCCGATGTATTTTTCGGCAATCCTCAGGCGAGAAAAATGAGTGGTGCATATTTTCAGTATCCACGCTTCGATACGAACATATTGACACTATTTTTGCCGCTATCCGACACCGTTGATATTTTTCGATGACTTTTTCGGCGACTCTCCGGTGAGTGCGTCCGACAGTCCGAAATTTATCCCTGATAATTAATTCGGTGTTAGAATAGTTTATTTCAATTTAGTGAGATTATTATGAATTTAGATAGTTAATTGTAATTAAATTCTATTCCTGATAATATATTTATTATGCAGTAATTGTGTATCAGGCGTCTCTCCAGTTGCGAGATGTCGCGCTTGAAGAAATCTAATTAGAGATCTATCTAGTTTGTGAGTTATATAGCTTAATATAATGCTTCATTCCTTTTTATTTAATTAATGCTTCACTTGCATTCATACATTGATTGTTTGGATGTTATATATATAATTATGCACTATGAGTAATTATTGAGCATTCTAACACATGTATGTGAATGATTTATTAATTATGTGTTGCATATTATTGTGAATGCTGGATGGTATTGGGATGACACAAGGAATCACTGGGAATGTGAATATGATATATGATGGATGAGCTTTGACTAGTGTATGACAGCTCAGGAGCTTGCTCATCGCTCGCTGCTGCCAGTCGGGTCGCTACATGGCTTCGGTCAGGGACAGCTGGTACCTTATGCATTGGATTTTTAAAGTAATATCAGTTGGACATAGAGAGCCAAGTTAGGGGGTCGGCTCCCCATATTGAGGTTTAGTATGATTCCTGTGGACTAATTCCTATCCTTGGTTGATTATGTGATTGGTTGTCTGGATGACATTATGCATTAGCATTTTCAGCATTCGAATGGCACGTTATATTGATAACTATATAATTCATTGAGTTGAACGCTCAGTCCTGTTCACCAATTTTTCCCAGGTTGCATGTTGAGCTTGAGAAGTAAAAGTTTATGTTGAGTTATTCCTGCCATCATCCTTCGGCAGTGAAATGTATTTATTTATTCAGATATGTAATTAATTTCATATTGTGCTGTATTATTAAACTCTAGCACTTCACATTGTTATTCTGTCAAATATAATTTTAATCAGAAGTATGTCTTTAGTGTATGATGAGTTTTGAGGTAATCAGAAATTCCTCACTACAGATATTATGGATGTTATAATATTTCTGTTAAGCAGGAACCTTGTGATGATTTAATGAGAAAGTTGATGAGATTGAGATTATTGCCCTAAGCGGCATTGATTTGATTGATATTTGTCAGGTTCTGCTTAATAGGTAGGCCTTCAGCCTTGATTTTGTGGCAGTTACAACTGTCACATTATTGTTTTGTCATTTAGTAATCAGTCAGGCTTACTACGGGTTCTGAAAGCTTTAAACTTTTCCGTTCCCTAGTGTCAGTCATGTGCCTTCAGGTTCGGGGCATGACAGGTTGAACCTCTAATTTTCAGACCCTAGGACAACTCTTGAAAAGGGAATTGGCTATGATTAGTGCCACTAAAATATGCTTTCAATTAGGGAGTAATTTGAGATTAATTTTACATGAATCATAATCCTTCTCAATAATTGGAAATGCATAGTTCAAACAATACAATTCATGTAAATGAATATTATTTCATGAGTCTTGCCTACACTGAGTGTATTCACAAATTCAATGAGATAAGAATATATGAAATAAAAAATGATATTAGTATCTTTTCACTGGGCAAAAAAAAGACAAAAGAGTCATATTTGCTAAAATATTTTATTACTTATTGATTTGATATATGAGATAAATCTATACACCTGGTGTTAGCAAGAATTTTCCCAATTACATAATAGAATAACATTAAACTATCACAATAAATCATTGAGTAACCACATACAAATGCATTTTTACGTATCTAGCATGCAAATTCAGTAATATATAAATTCTCAACATAATAGACCTCATGATATATCAAGTTTAATTATATTAAAAAATAAATCCTAATAAGATTAATAAGGCTAGTATATGCAGTGGCGGATTTAGGAATTGAAAAGAGAGGGGGCAAAAATTTATCTCATCGATAAATAATACATAATAAATAATATTAAATATTTTGAAAATTAATTCATTATAATAAATAATACATAATTAATTCATTATTATATTTCATTGAGAAATATAGTAATAAACACTTGAATGAAAAATATTCATAAAAATAATTGGATTTAAAACCATGATTTTAATATTTATTTTAAAAAATATTACACACTTAATTTTTTAAATTAAAATTTAAAAAGTTAAATATAAGAGGGGATTAAGGATAAAAAAAAAATTCATGGAGTTATGAACTAAATATATATAAAAAAAAAGAAATTAAAGGTGAAAATATAAATAATTTTTAAGGAAAAATGTAAAAAAGAATAAATTAAAGGTAAAAAAAATACAAAGAATTTATAAAGTTGTAGGGGATTAAATATAAAAATTAAGTTTAAATGAGCTAAATCAAAATATTTTGGGGACAAATATGAAATAAAAGAATTTAAAGATGAAAATATGAAAAATAAAATTAAACTAGTGGGACAATAAATAAAAAAAAAATATTTTGCACCAATTATATGTTATAAATTATTCAAATAAGAAAATAAAATTTAAATACTAAAAGTTGTGTCTTTTCATAGTTTTGGTAATTATATGTTAAGAATTGTGTCTTTTCATATAATAGTTATATGTTAAGAATTGTATCTTTTCATATAAGTTGCATCTTTTGAGATTTCTATTATAAATACATGTTTTTAAAGATCATTAGTTGCTGAAAATTTTCTAGTTATAATTTATTTTCTTTCTTAAATAATCTAATCTTAAAATCAAAAGATCAAATTTCTATTTCTCATATTCCTATTTTGAAATTTTTCACTATTTGCTTAGTGCAAAATTTCTCAAGGCTTGTAATATCCACTAAGGCTATTTGCATTCATCCCATAGCAATCTCAAGAAGGAGAATGAGCAAATATTGCTTTTAGGAAAACGATTACGTGTTTCAAGCCTATTTACTATTACATCTTGTTTACTTTTGATTATATACACAAAATTTTATTTTACTTTTGTTGAATTTCTTACTTTATTTTATAATATTCATAACAATCCATAGATTATTTTCCTATTTTTCTTCTGTTTCGTTTTCTTTGGAATGCAGTGGCTCATCACTTGGCAAAACTTGCTTTGGTGAGTGACGAGGGTAGTATCATTTATGAAGGTGTTCCCCTTCAGTTCAGCATTTTATTTTTAAAGACATTGGTTGATGTTCCAGTGTGCAATGAAGTTTATCTTTCCACCAAAAAAAAAAAAAACTTATATTTTACAAGAATTTAATTCAATTTTATTTTATTTTGTCAATTCTCATATTTGAAAAAAATATAATTAATAAAATTCAATTATTTTGGGTTTAAAAAAATGATTTCATTTTTTTTCAAAATGAAAGGGTTTTGTAAAAATTTAATCATTTAATAAAGTCCACTATTAAAAATTCAAAATCTCCTCATTTAAATTAAACATGAATCTTTCTATATAAAGGTAAAATGAAAAAATAATTAATTTTTTTATTTTTTTAATTATTTTAAATCAAATAGCATAATTCAAATTCAAATGAATTCTATCACTTTAAAATTTATTTTAAACACATAAATTTTATTAGTAATTGAATTGAATTCTGTGTCTAAAAGAATTGAATGTTGGATTAGGCGCAATAAACTAATTTTTTGGAATTTGGACTGTAACCATTCAGCTTAAAGCAACCGCTAGAAATGTAATTCTACAAGGAAATTTTGACAAAGCAATCTATTCTAATATTTATAAGTGGGCCCCAAGGCTTTTATTCAAATTTTCTCATTGTAGGGAGGTCAAAAATACAAATAGAATCTTTAATGTATTTTTTTTTTTTTTATATTCAAGTGAGCTCTTAATGTATTTTTTTCTCATTAGATTCTTGACCTTTTTAAATGACACATGTAAAACTCTCAATCTGTATTTCATTAAATAAACTTTAAAAAAGTCTGATTTGACATGTGAGTATCATTAGTTGTGTTTTATATTGATATGAAAAAATATTTTTTAAAAATTAAAAATAATTAGATATAATAAACTAATTATAGCAAATGAAAATTTTTACTTTATATTATTTTCTTATGTAATTTTAATAAATTAATAACAAATTGTAATAAATATATAATTTTTCTCTACAATTATGTATAAAAAATAAATTAAAATAATTATATTACATGAAATATAAGAATATTTTATATAAGAATATTTTTTTATATAAATTATACTTTAATGTATAAGGAGTAAAGAGTCATTTTATATTAAATTAAATTTGTAATATTTTAATTAATTTATTTATTTTATTAACTTTGAATTTCACAAATATTAAATTTTCTCTAAATAATTTAAAAAATATTTATACAAAAATAAAAATTAATACATAGGTATATAGATATTAATTTTTTATTTTTAACATCATTTGATAAAAATCATAAATTATGGACAGAAGGTTTTATATGTGTTATTTTAGAAAGGTTAAGGGTCTAATGAGACCAAAAAAATATTAAGAGTTTATTTAAACGTCAACCCAAAGAAAATGGTCTTATTTGTACCATTGGCCTTGTAAGAAATAATGAAATATAAATAAATACATGATGGATTGAGAAATGTAATACAGTAAATATAATAGCTATTCTAATGCTATATTTGGTTAGGAAATCAAAAGTTAATACATAATATAATAATATTAAGTATTTTTCCATATTTGTAGTAGAATTAGTGCTGGTTACGGTAACAAAATGATGGAAGAAGCAACCACCCTAGTGCGGTGGTGATGTGGCAGCGATGGTGGTGGCAGTGGTAGCAAGAAAAATGATAAAACAAAGACTAATGAAACAAATAATACATAAAATCTTAACACGTGATTTTTTCAATGTAATGAGCATCGCATTAACAAGGATAATGAAATCATTGTGTGACCGACGTCACATTACCAGTAAATTTATCAGTTCAAACTTGAAGAAGTAACAGGTCTTGTAATGGCGAAATAAGCATTTGAGTGCTTTTGAGTACATATTGCAATTTGTATCCTACCCGTCGGTATTCATCCAAATCCTACTCAGTCAAAGCAGTTTATATTTTAGTTGATTGGGTAATGGGTATAGGTAAATTCATACTCGAAAAAATAGTATTGGATTTGAGTAGGATACGGATAGTATAATGCCTTACCTATATCCTACCTGAACTATCGAATTTTATCTATACTTGAATCCACTCATACCCATGTCTTATATATAGACACGCACAAATATACAAGTCAACGTAAATAATGTTTGGATTAGAATTGATTAGGCTAACTTATAATATTATATATGACCCACTAGAATTTTTAAAATAAGCATAAACATATAAATAAATAAACACCACAAGAAAATTAAGGATTAACGACTACAAAATCTAGTCGCTAATCTAGTAAATTTCATCGCTAAATTAATTTAGCGACTGCGTTGCGACCAAACTACGTAGTCGCTATTTATAGTGGCTAAATTTTTTTAACGAGGAAATAATCGGTAATTAACAACTAATTAAAATTAGTCACTAATCAGCGACAAAAAATATTAGTTGCCTAAAATAAACTTTAGTCGCTAAATAATAAACATGCTAGAAAACATGCGACTACTATGGCGACTAACAGGCGATTACGTTGTTTTTTTTTGTTTTTTTTTTTTTTTGAAACACTAGCGATTACATTGTTAGTTGCTACATTTAGCTACTAGGTTTTTTAGTAGCAAAATGTAGCCGCTATATGTTTTAAAATTAATTTTTTTTAATAATAATATAAATTAAAATATATTAAAAATTAAAATTGTTGGACAAAAAATTTAAAATTAAATTTTTGAATATATTGAATAAATAAATTCAATAAAATATATACAATATATATTCAAATGTACTCATAATTTAATAAATGAATAATTGTATTTATATATACAAAAATATAAAAAGTTCATGGCTGATGGGTGGACGGATCATCGCTTG
>CATKHJ010127389.1:0-16731 GCA_949750685.1 Vernicia montana | reverse complement strand
GACACATCTTAGGGCATGCATTCTTTGCACAAAAATTGCATACATGGCATATAATTTTTGTTATTTTGCAGAACGTGCATCCACGGTGCATAAACATACAAAGTAGAGCAAAACATTGAAAGGGTCACATAATAAATCATGTATACACGAGCATACACCATCGGCATCATAAAAAATGCATAACATGAAATAGAAGGGCATACATCAAGTGCATAGTCATAAATAGTACAGTCATCTAGACAAATACTACCGCCCGCCGGGGGCATTAAAGATACAGTCATCCAGATAAGTACTACCGCCTGCCAGGGGCATTAAAGATACGGTCATCTGAATAAGTACTACCTCCCGTCAGGGAAGTAAAAAAGGTAAAAAAAAGAGAAAAGCAATAACAACAATGAAAAGCAAGCCAAAGTCAGTACAAGCCTCTCCATCGGCCGTCAATTAGAACCGGCCTCCTCTCCTCCTCCTCCGAGGAACATCCTCGTCATCTGCATCCCGCGACTCCGTGATGTCAAGGCGCGTGAGAAGTCCACTAATGGCTACCTCCATCCTGCAAGAGATGCGACAATTGCGCCGAACATAGTCTCCAAGAGCCTGCATAAAGAAAAGGATAATGTTAGATGTTTTGGATCCTTTCTGAAGCACAGAAAGCATATAATGAGAATCCTACCCAAAGATCATTTCTAAAGGTGGGAGAAGTAAAGAAAGTACCTAGGCAACATCGTCAGGGATCATCCACTGGCCCGGGCGAATAACATCGGAAAGCTGCCACAATCTTATGATGTTGTCCACACCATAATATCCAATCTCCTCAGGAAGCTGATATTCTGTATCCCAATTTATCCCGCCGGTACTGTGGCTAGGGCCGGAGCCATGGTCAAATTCGGGAACGTGCTCCCCAGATGAGCCAGCTGATGGAACCTCAGGAGCAGTCGAAGGAATGGGCTCCCTCGAGATGGCAGAAACAGTAGAAGGTCGTCCCTGCCATGTAATCTCCCGCATCAGGGATCCGTCACGGAACTTCAAGTAATTCAAATTAAGGCGCTGATACAGGTAGGCCTCCATTTCGTTGAAAGGCTCCTGAAAAGCTTGGATGTCAGCCCCGTAGCGCATGTTAACTGGCGGAGGGGCGGGCACACACCAAGATCCCATGACCTGGAAATAGACTCTCTCACCCAGATAGTACAGACGAAAGTAAGGAGACATTAATAATGCCTGCCTATGGGAAAAGGGTCTCTGCAAAAGCCGCATGAGGAGCATATAACATCCTCTCTTCGAAGGGTTGGGCAATCTATTAAAAAGAATTAGCAAACAGGTCAGAGCAAGACAATAGGAAAGCAGTAAACAACAACGAGGTAAATACCTGATGACCAACCAGCTGGTCGAAGAAAGCCCGAATAGTCAACAGGGTGTGCCTACGAGGGATGCCCCGGTTTGATTCTTCCCATCTCACTCCAGCTGGAAAATCTGATATCCGTTGCTTGATCAGCCCAGGGGCAATAAATGAGAAGTACTCATAGGCCCAAAGTTGTGACACAAAACTGTCAGAACACCAGGTATAAAATCCACAGGTCAAAACAAAGAGGCATGATTGAGATATCTACCTCCCAGATGAGAGCCATCCCACCAACAAATAAGACGCATCCTCGAGATAGGTCTATCATCCCGCGGTATATCGTGTTCAGAATCGCACCCCCCCAATCATACTGGTCCCATACATCCGTGTGCACCAAGCTGGGCAAGACATTCAGGTCCACTGTGTCCCTAATATTATAGGTAAAAGTACAACCCATGATGACCAGCAAGCATAACCGAGTAATGACCTTGTCTGAAGCAAGGTTACTCGCCGATAACCAGTCTAGCCTCTCGTGCAGAAAAGTGCGCCTGATATAAATGTTATCCCTAGGAGGATCGCAGCCAATCAGATTATGTATCTCTTCAGGCGAGGAGGTCACCCTCCAGTCATTGCACATATCTAAGGACCGAACCCTGAAACGGATCCCCGAGATCATATACAAGTCAAGTGGAGTGCAAGTCAGTTCCCCATAAGCAAAATGAAAAGTGTTAGTGGTATCCCACCACCTCTCAGTCAGGGCCTTGATTACGATCATGTTAGCATGATCAGGCGCATTCACCGCCAAAAAGTCGACGAAACCAGTGGGCTCCAACAATGCCTAGACACCACTCTCCGGGGTGCAACACTTAATCACCTCCGCTAAGTGGCACCGTCCAGCCCTATTCTTAATCGTCGCAGCCTATATTCAACCAGTATATATACATGCTGAAGACAAGAAAATTTCTAAAAAAGAAAAGCTAAAAAAAAAAGAGTAAAGAAGAATACTGACCGCTAGACGCCCCCTGTATGAGACGTGCATATCCGGCTCTTGCAGCAGGAATGAAGGGTTTGGGTTGTCTCTGGGCGGCTCGTAAATGCGCCCCCGCAGACCGCTCACCGAGGAGGTAACAGTATGGCGAGATGAGGAAGCTCCATGTCTAGATCTCGAAGCCATCAGTGCAGAATGCTAAATCTGAAAAGCGCAACAAAGCAAACTGGTAAGAACAAGTTATCAATTACTACCAGTATAAAAAAAAAAAAAATTATTATTGTTGTTGGAAAAAGATAAAGAAAAGTAAAAAAAAAAAAAAAAAAAGAATTTTCGAAAAAAAAAAAAAACGTTGAATTGAAAGGAAAGAAGAAGCTCATTTTGAGCTGAAGAAAGAAATGTGCAAATGAAGGAGGTGCCAAGGGGCTCTATTCATAGAGCCCCTTGCATGGAAAAACGTGTCCCACAATTATTCACCGAGTAAAAATGTATTTTTCAAGGCATTTTAACTCAGAATTCAAATCCGAGAATTCCTACATGTTCGTATGATTTTTCTCTACCCATGGACACTAAATTTGCCTATTTTCTGATCAAAGCTGCGTTCCTTATGCTTAAAAGACCAGAAACTAATTACCTAAAAATTCACCAGTCTCTCAAAACCTGCCAGATCAGACTCCAAAAATTACCGGGACAGCTTAAATGCATCCGGAATCATTTGCCAAACCCAGATTCATCAAAATCTTCGGCTTCACGCTCATCAAAACTGTCTAACAAATAGACAGTTCCAATGAGGGGACAGCTGTAAACCCTCATTTTAGCACCTCCAAAAATACTTCTAAACTACATAATTGATCAGAATATTTTTCTATCATAACCGACATTTTTTCAATTCTGACCAGACCATCTATACCAGATAGTATTTTTCCAAGACTGACCGAATTTTCCTCAAAAATGATTGCCAAACCGCCTCAAAAATATTTCTAAACCTACCAAAGCTGACCATAATATTTTTCTATCCAAACTGATATTTTTTCCAATCCTGACCGAACCTTCTGTACCAGACAACCTTTTTCCAAAACTGACCGAATCTCTCCTGAAACTGACTGCGAATCTGTCCGATAATTAATTTTGGATCCACTGCCATTGACCGGTAATTTTTCAAACTTCAGAACAGCCCAAAAACTGACTCGAAATCCTAAAAAACTGACTCAAAAAATCTCGAAAGACGAGCCGAAAGACGAAAAGGCGCGGGACCCGTGGAGCTCGCAGACGTCCGCGAGTGCTCTGCACGCGTCCGCAGAGCGCATTGGCGAACGGTCCGCCAACACCTCTTGCGGATGCGCGTGGTTTACACGCGGCTCCGCAGGAGCATTTCGCGGCTGTCCTGTTTTCCAGTGTCAGACGCATGTCCACGTCAGCCTAGTACTGACACGTTCGTAGGACGTGTCAGTGCGTCCGCTAGACGCTCCGGCAGACGCCGCCACATTGCCTCGAGGACGCACATGATTCACACGTGCGTCCGCCACCCCCTGTCGCGACTCGGTACCTTTTTGTGAAAATCCAAATTTACCCCTATCTTTTTCTGCTTTTTGGACCTTTTTTGGTCTTTTCACTCCACTCCATTTTCCTATAACTACCCCCCCTCCTCACAACTTCAAGACACACCTCAAGCTCTTGTGATTGCTATCCATTTGCTTTCTCTCTCTCTCTCTCTCTAATTAGTTTTCACTCACTCTAATTAGTTAGTTAATTAAAAATTAATTTTAATTAACAAATTAATTTTTTCTAAATTAATCCTCACTCACTCTCAATTAGTTAATTAATTAAAAATCAATTTTAATTAACTAATTAATTTTTTCTAAATTAATCCCCACTCACTCTCAATTAGTTAATTAATTAAAAATTAATTTTAATTAATTAATTAAATTTTTTTAATTAAATCTTCACTCAATTTTGTTAATTAATCATTTTAATTAATAACTTTAATTAATTAATCATTTTAATTAATTAAAAATTGAGTAATTAAGTATTCAAAGCAAATTTTCAAAATCCATCTTGTTTTCCGAAATGGAACTCTAGTCCGGTAAAATCACTCTCCCACCACTCAAACCCACAAAAAAGGTATAATCTTTCACCCTCACTCAAGTCCCAAATCAAACCAAACCAATCAAATCTGACCAATTTCTAAAAACCCTATTCCACCTCATAGTGGAATGAACTACGCGGGTTTTGATCCCCATTCATTGGGATACGTAGGCACGCTTGGAATCTGAATCCAAGCCTCAAATCCAAATCCAAATTAATCCCCTTCCCCCTTTTATTTTTCATATAAATTTCAATTTATGCTTTCCATGTAAATTGTAATTAATATTATTTAGTTAATTATTTTTGGAGTAAAGGAGCGATTTTGTGATTTCCCTAATACCCATAAGGGTTAGAGGAAATACTCTCCTTTACTTATGGATATTTAAATATCTGCTTTTTATTTTTTTTATCTGTCTCATAATTATACCATGCTCATGCATTATGAATTGTCATCAATATTCGTCATCAATGAAATCATTTTTCAAAAGTCAAATTAAATTTAAAAGCCAAATTGAGATTATTTAAAACCGAAAACCTAGTCCCCGAGCTCAAACTTGGTTCAAAGATTAATGATTTTATCCTTAGGTAAATTAATCAAAGATTAATAAATTGGAGTTAAATTGGGTTTTTCCTTAATTTTTCCATTTAAAAAATAAATTAGGATGGCGACTCCCGAATTCTTTTCAAAAATCAAAGATCAATTTTTCGAGGCGATAGCCGCTTCCAATCATGAGCATCAAAACTCGTGCCTAACCTCCCTTAAAAATCGCTTTCGCCTTTCCTTAAGGTATTTTTTCTGAGTAAGGGGAGGAGCGTTCGGGCGAGGCCTCACAAATATATTTTCTATAGTATGAGGTGTGTATGCTATGTGCTAATTGGTAGGTTGGTACTTTATCATTGTAGTATGTCCTTGCCTTGTTTGATAATCAGATTTAAAATTTGGTCCTTACAGCATTCATGAAATTTATATTATCATAGTTTTAGTTTGTATTAAATCTTAAATAGATATGGTGTCTTAGACCCAAAATAGAAAACTTAGTTCTACAAAATCATTTTGGTTCAAGAATGATTTACAAGCAATTCATGCTCAAGTTCTAATTTCAAATTTTTAGCATTTCATTGATAAGCTATGCATATATTGGTAACTTTAATGTCATTTTTATTTTTTACTATAACAAGTTGCTCATTGTGATACCCTATGTATTAGTTATTTGTAAGAATTACTGAGGATAAGTGAGACGATATAATTATGAGGTTTAAGGTAAAGAGACAGTTAGAGGATTTCTATTGGACTTTTATGTATGTTGTGGGAAAAAGAAATAAGGGTGAAAGAATCCCTGACCAAGAGAGTGACAGACATCAAGGATAGAGTCCAGAGACGAAGTAGAATAGGAGCTTTGATGGTTAGAATAAGTTGGTGACAAAAGTGAGATTTTAATGAGAATGAACCATAGTGACAAGGCCAGATCTTAGTAATGAGGCAAGGCATTACAAGGGATATGATACGAGGTGGAACTAGAGATGATTAAAATGATGAGAAACATGACATGAAGAGAAATATATATAAGTTAATTGATAGAGAAGTTTAGACAGATAGATGAGCTTAGTTTAGACGAAGACGAGAAAAGGACTAAAAGATTATTAGATGAACAAATGGGTTCGGTTCAACAAGACAAACAATATATGTTAAGCTAAGAAGTTCAATATATGTGAGACGAGTCTAGAAGCTGGTAACGAGACTGAAGAGGTTTATGGACTGACGAAGTGCACTAAGTAAGATGAATCTGGACATAATGAGGATGAGCTGTGGACTCGATGATAGGGCTTCAATGTTTATGTAGGTTTATGAGTTCATTTTGTTATTCAATGTATAGTGTAAGTTTTGGTAGTGGGGTTAGATATTTTTAAGTGGTGTCAAAAGATGTGTGGTTAGAATAGAAAGTTATTTACCACTGATAGTCTTTCAGACAATTAATAAAAGTTACATTTCCAAGAAAAATTTTCTTTACTGATGCAATGTATCTTTTCCATAAATGATTGTTGACCGGCTTTATGTCAATCAAGAATATAATATTATTATTTCTTTTCTATATTAAGACCTTGCAACCATAACTATTGTGAACGATTACGTTTTTCTTTCTAAAACGTGAATTTTTGCATGCATTTCTCTAAGTTTCCAGTGAGATTAAAACCTAAACTTGAATTCTTTAATTGAGTCTTTTCTTCAAAAGAGATAGTCAACCTTCAGATAAACTGAAACTTTAATGGAGATGATTCTTCCAGTTTTCTTAGAAGAGTTCTAAGTGGGTTTAGATGGTAGATCTGTGGATTCGATGAGCCTAAGGATGGTAGATGCTGAACTTAATGATGATCAGAGGAGCTTTAGGTGGTGATGCCGTAGTCTAGAATGATCAGGGAGTTATTAAGATAAATCTTAATGGATTAGTTGATGGAGATTCTTTTGACTTCATTAGAGAAGCTAGCACCTTGGCTGAATGGTAAAAATTTTGTTATGGTAAAATTATGAAATGTAAAGTTATAAAATGCATAATTATATGATAAAACCTTTCTATATGTTTTCGTTAAATTTCATTCATTTACTGATTTGAATATGATCTTATTACTTTCATTAGTATTGTTACCATCACCATTAGTGGGTAACTCATTTTTGAAATTTCTTTTTAATTCATTATGATTACTAAAGTAACTGTCACATCCCGACTTCAATGGTATGATAGTCCTAGAGCAAGGGAAGGTATAAGACCACCATCCACCCGTAGAACCCAATGCTATCTATGCAATTCTCTGAATCACATATATCAATCATATCTAATATCGTTCATATCATTATTCATATATTTCTCATTATCATAATCATTCATTACATATATTATCAAGTCCTTTGTTGACTATGGATCATAAATCCTTCTATCAACCATCATCTATGATAAAAAAAGGAAGGCCAAAAATATTCCAAAAATATCAAATATCGACATCTAATAACTATGTACACCAAGTACTATGGAGCAGTTAGATGATACATAACCATAATTTATAATAATATCAAAGTATAGATCAAAATTATACATTAGGGAGCTTCTTGAAGAGAAAGGGCATTCAAGAAGCTTGATCTTCTATCTCTTTAGTCTCTTTAACACTGTCTCTAACACCTAAAAAAGACAACAATGAAGAGAAGTGAGCCTTCAACTTAGTGAATTATGAAACATATATATATATATATATATATATATATATATATATATATATATATATATATGCTCATAGGTCTTATGAGGGGAATATCAATGTTCATCATTTAACAATACAAGAAGGGTTGACAATAATAACAATAATTTGTTTGATAAGGATGGTATCGATCAATACATATGCATATGACAGAAACAATACTGTGATCAATAATCCATATACAATGAGTGGGGCAGTAACTTCTCCCCATATTAATAAACGCATGCTTGGCCGAAACATAAGCTTAGTGTAATGATAGCCCTCCCTAAGTAGGACACTGATGATTTAGAATCCATCAGTTGAGTCACCTGTGCACACAGTCTAATAAATTCTCTCCTATTAGTAAGGGCTTTCTGTCGCATACATACTTGGTGATATGGTCATGGATAAATAGGATCAATATCAACACATATCATGCCTAAATGGCATCTCAATGACAATAGGTCAACAATTTATATTATTTAATTTCAATTGCAATGTTTAATAACAATAAAACAATATGGTTTCCAATTTAATCAATGGTAATAACAAGGGAGATACCAATAATAACAATGTAAATTTAGTCAATGAAAATGTTAATTAATAAGGAAGAACATAGGAAAGTTAAATTAAGGTATCATGCATAATATGTTTCATAACTCACCTCTCTTTTGCTATTATCCACCAATCAATCTCAATTTGTCCTAACTTGCAAATAGTCTACCAATCCTTGCTCTCCTTTGTCTACAAAAGCATTCTCATATCAATTTAACATATATTATTCATAAATTTTCTACTCTATAACTCAATTCTATAAACTAATCATAAACCTTTCATCTATACATTGCTAACAGATAAAAAGGGAAATTTAAAGTTTAATAGCCTTATCTTAAAATTTCTTCTTGCCTTAATCACTTCTCCACGAAAGGAATCAAGAAAAGAAGAAGAAGTTTAATTGATTTCTTGAATTTTTCTTGTAATTTTGGTGTTTAGTCTTTGGAAGATAAAAGAGAGTTTTAAGTTGGTTTGGTTAAAATGAATAAGATTTGGCTTAGGGATTTTATATGGGTTAGGAGGGTCTAGAGTCATCTGAAGACTTAAAGAAATAAAGAAAATAATTTAATATTTAATTGGGAACCGACATAGACAACACACCCTAGGACATGGGTGTGCTCAAAGGAGTGGAAGCTACTGACTTTAATTTGCCAAATTGAAAAAATGAAGGACATGTGCATTTCAACATGGCAGAGGCGTGTCACATGCAAGGCAAGGGCGTGTCAGTGCAAAGGTGGAGGTGACATAGGTGATTCACCAACAAGGCAAGGGCATTTCAATGCTTCAACAATTTCCACCTATTTCAAGTCCTTTCCAATCTCAATTTCATACTAATTTTCATTATTTCTGAAACTCATTCTCTTACTACAACAAACTATATATATGTGACGCCTCGTCTGAGTACCGATCCGATCCGCTAAGATGGAATCGAAATGCTCTTTTGGATTTGGTTTAACGTTGGAGCCCTCGAGCTCATATTGATTGATTTTGAAAAGTGATTTTGAGTCGCCACCTTAATTTTATTTTATTTGAGAAAAGTTAAGGAAAAAACACAATTAAGTGACTCCAAGTATTTATCCCAATAGAAAAAGTCCACTAACTCTCGATTACCAAAGAGGATTCGAGAACTAAGTTTTTTGTTTATTAAAAATAAAGATTAGTTTGGTAAGTTTAATACAAAATAGCTTAAAATTAGTTTCATGAACAAGTATAATGCATGAATAGTTAAGGTATGCATGATCATTCATTTATTCCAAATATAAAATACAAAATAAAGCAAAATAAATGAAATAAGTAAATTATATATTACAATGAAATCAAATCAGGGGATACTTCCTCTAGCCTTTATAGGATTCTAGGAAAGTCACACATTCCCCAAACTAAATTACAAATAAAATCAATATAATAAACTAAAAGAAATTAAATTAAAGTGAAGAAGGTGATGAAGGGAGAAGTTGGTTGATTTTAATTGGATTCGATGCTTAGACCAAGCATGCCTACGTATCCCTTTGAATGGGAATCAGAACCCACGCAGTTCTCTGTTCTTGCGAAGAGGTTAGTTTAGTCAAACCACTTTATCATGTTTTGATCGATTGATTGATTGAGTTGATTGATTGAATTGATTTTAATTGATTATCAAGTTAAATTAATTATTTCAGATTTTAATTAACTAACCTAAGTGAATCAATTAAGAGAGAAAATAATTAGGCAAGGAGCCCAAAGGAAAAGAAGAGAATAATTCCAAAGAGGGAAAAATAAATAAAAAGACTAATCCCAAGGAGGGAAAAATAAATTAAATAAATAAAGAAAAAAAAAAGGAAAAGAAGCTTACCTTGCGCTTGAGCGGCTTTAGAGACTTGGCGGCGGGTTTACCTCGGGCGGTGGGGAACTTGCCTCGAATGGTGAGAAGAGGGTCAGCTCGGAAAGTCGCAACCCAATTTGCTTTGCAAAGCAAGGAGCAATAACAAAGCAAAAATAAAATAAAAATAAAAATAAAAAAGAAAATTTAAAACTAGGGAGCTCGTTCCTTGGCGGACCAAACTTTAGGGGGATGACTCGCTTGATGCAAAGGCTAATCAAGTAAGTCAAGGGATTTAGGGGTGATCCCGGGGTGAAGAATAATGATTGGGAGGACCTGAATATATAGTGGAAGGGCCTGGGGACAATTTGCTTTGTTTTAGATGTGGGAAAAACGGAATTCAGACGCGCTGCCGCATAGGGCCTCTGCAGTACCGCAGAGGCTCCTGCGGCAACACTTTGGTTGCCGCAAACTCGCTTTGCGGTACCTTAGGAGCCACCTACGGCAACCGCAGGCAGACTTTGCAATACCGCAGGGCTTCCCTGCGGCAACCGCAATGCCGCTTTTGGTTTTCGGGCCCATTTTCATCCGGTTCATCACCGCACTTTCGCCAAAGGTTTTTTTAGGTCCAACCACATGCCGGGGGTGCAAAATTAAGGGTTCACATATAGGACCAGGAACAGGAGACTGTTACATAACTAATCTTTTCATAAGTGTAACAACCCAACTTTCCGTCAATTTTTAAAATTATGTTTCAATAAGAAAATATAATTATTTATATTATATATGGATATTTAAAATGATATATTTAAAGTAATGAGAATATTTCATGAAATTAGGTATTTAAAATTTTGATTTGCTATATTGTATTTTTAATTAAGAAATTTGTATTAGAAATTTCAATAAAAAATATATTATAGGTAGATAAAATTTATTTTGAAAATAAAGGTATATTTCTATAAAAAAAATAATATTAATATATCATTTATGAAAAATAAATATAGTTTGTAAAATAATAATAAAAATAATAATAATAATAAATAAATAAATAAATAAAAATATATTGTATAGTATGGATTTAAAAAAAATGAAATGAGTATTAAATTTTATTAAAAATGTAGATATTAATTAAAATAGTTATTTTGGGAATAAAATATAAACATATATATAATCTGAAAATTAATAATAATAATAATAATAATAATAATAATATATGTATATATGTGATAAGTAGCAGAATAAAGTGAAAAAAAAAATAGAAAAAAACTGGAAAAAAAATAGAATCGGGGAGAGAGAATGGGAGAGAGAGAAGAGGGGGAGACTGTGAGCTCCGGTCAGCCTCGATCCGGCCGGCGGTGGCTTGCACAGCCACCACCAACACCTAGTTTACTCTCCGACGATCACCCTGACACTAGCAGCGGCAAGAACGAGCGGTGAACGGTGGCATACGCGCAAGGCAAAGCCTCGCCGGCACAGTGAACTTTTGAAGCTGATTCCGGCCAATTCCGGCGGCAAAACTCAACAAAGCTTATACCAACCGACTCCTTGTGGCAAAAGCACTTGAGTTCAGTGCAATAAAGTGAGCTTATTTTGTTATGTGTACATATGTAAAGGTTTATTTCTTAATGATATATGCATATGTTAAAATTTTGGATGTTTAACTCATTAGTTGCTCCGTAGTCATTGGAAGATAATAGTCATTTTAAATAATATATGTTTTGTATTAATAGGACATTAAGGCATTTATCCTAAATTGTATAAGGAATTATAATTTTTATGAATGTATATTGTATAATAACGATAGATGACTTATAAAAATAAATCTCAATATGATGATAAGAAATATGTACAAGCTAATTGATAAATAAGAATGATGGTATGAATTAATTAATTGGAATTATAGTGTGAAGTGAGTACTTACATAGCAGGTTCTGATCTTGGGAAGATTTGTATGTATTATTTGTGGTTAATGTATGATACCATATTGGATTTGATAACAGGGATGAGTTCTATGGGTGGTTGGTGCCCTTATGGCTACCCATGCCCTAGGACCGTCATATCTCAAAAGTGGAATGTGACAGAAGTAAGGAATTCAAGTCACCTCATTTTCTTAGTTTTTAAAAACTAGGTGACAACTCTTATTTTCCGTTTGGATCTTGATCCAATTCGTCTTCCTTCAACTCTAAGTTAAAAAATAATGCAGAGGTTTTTGTATATTAACAAGACAAATTAAGAATCATAGATATATAACTTCTCAAAAAAAAATCAAAAATAACAATACACTTAAATATAATCTAACAGTAAGTGCATATACGACCTAAATAATTGATACATATTCAAATTTTCTTGTTCACTAATAAAGAATCAAAGATAATATTTATTCAAATTTTTATATTAACTTCATTTTTCTAATTCTATTTATTATTATATATATATATATATATATATATATATATATATATATATATATATATATATATATATATATATATTTTAAAATAATTAATTAATATTATTGTCATTAAAAGCAGTTTAATGAAAGAAAAAAAAAGAAAGAAAAAAGAAGAAGAATTGTCTATTCATAAATAAGATAAACTCAACGACTATAAAGAAAGGGTTTCATCAATCACTCATTGGGTCTTGAATAAAATGAAAAGAGGAGACATTTTTAGTAACAAAACTACAAAATATAGACGTTGGAAGTTGACTAAGGAGAGGTCTCTTTGAATTGTGCATAGACCATATTACTATTTACTTATAAGCCTTTTGCTTTCACTACGTGGTTTTTGGCTCCGTCAAACCATTTTCCGCCGTTGCTTTCTTTCGTTTTTCTTTTTTCCAATTGGTCCAAGATTGCCCTCTAAGTGGACCCCATTTGTACCCACTTTTCCTTATTTTTCAAATGCATTATGGACCCACTTGGTCCTTGTGGGTCCACTAACCGCCCAAAAAGAACGGACCTTGATTGCCTTTATTATAAATGATAAAAAAGACCTCCTTTACTTATCAGCTTTACATAAATAAAATTGCACATAAAAAAAAAAATCAAAGCCTAGTGTAATGTAAATGCATATATTATACATCAAAACATAACGTAATGTCAATACACATATGATTTAAACAATAAATTTAAATTTAATTCTCCATTTTCATGCTAAAAAAAATTAAATAAAAACTGTTTGAATTGAAAATTTTTGGTTTAAAATTTTAATGGGAATTAAATTGATGAAATATATGCATATATGAAAAAGACCCCTAATTAATAATCACTCTTTTTTCACCACTCTGTTCTCTAATTTATCAAATAAAGTAAGTAAATAAATAAAGACCACTCCTTAAAAGGGTGAGTTTTTTTTTTTTTAACCAAAAAAATAGAGTGATATATTTTTTTTTTCACCTTTCTATTCTCTTTTTATCTACACTTTTCACTCTCTTGACCAAGTTGAAGCATAAAAAAGTAAAAGTTAAATTAACAGCCCACAAGAAACTTGGTAATGTTGTTTTATATATACTATATATCCTCGAACATTTTTTAGGTTGGTACAGGAAAATAAGAGGTACAAAGAAGAATTAATAGCGACGGGCATGATGGGATTTTATAAATTTAAATTATTGAAATTTCAAGGTAAGGAAACTTTGACAATATGTGTGCACAAAATAAGCCATTGTTTTCACTTGATCATTGGTTCATCAATAGCTAATTATACTTACAATGTTCGCTTAATTAGTTATTAGTAGCAATTAAGTTTATGTTTCTACATATTCATTCATTAGTTAATACTCTCACCATTCTTTTTTATTTGTCTTTTTTATTATTTCACAAATATTAAAAAATAATTAATTATATTAAGTTATAAAAATAAAATGACTAAATTACCTTTATTAATTATAAAATAATAGATAATATGTGTATTTATTACAAAGTAAATGATAAAAATAAAATTAAAAAAAATAAAGTCTTATTGATTTTCTAAAATGATAAATATTTTTATAAAAAATTCATATATAATACTCTTAAATTTTATTATAACTGCATTTTAGTTTCTAATATTTTAAAATTAGTATTTTAATTTAATTTTAATAAAAAATTAAATTATTTTATAATATAATCATTCAAGAAGTTAAATATATTCAAGGCAAAAAAAAAAAATTAAATATATTATATTCCAAAATTTTAAAACCTCGAGAACTATCAAACATTCTCCTCTTTCAGGAGTTTATTATTGGATTTTTTTTTAATTTTATTTTTAATAATAGTGGGTGGCGTCATTTCCAGTCACAGCAAGTAGCGGTAGCGCAGTCCCGTTTTGGTAATGAGGACGTCTGATCTGGGAAATGGGCGGTGAGGATTTACTTTACCATTCCGAAGAAGATCACAGGGACAATGACGTCATGGAGAGGCGATACCGACGCGCCGTATTATACCGACGTGTCAATAAAGAAGGTGGAATGTGGGCCCACTCACAATATCAATGATGGGTCCCCGTCCCCGATCATAGCGGGAGAAAAAAAAAATTAAAATAGGAAAAAGTGGTACACGTGGACGTAGGTGGACATGGTGTTGTCATTTCGAGAAGATTAGTCCCGGCGGTATACTGTGGATGCCACGTCATTCACTTATCCACTGGACAAACAAAAAGGGTACAAGCTCTTAAATTTGTTTCTATTCTATATTTTTTGAAACATTGAAGGATTTTATTCTATATTAAGTTTTGTGAAATATTAGTTTGAATTTAATTTAATGTAAATAAATGTTTCACAATAAAATTGACATATACTAGTGTATTTCCATAAAATATATGGACTCAATATAATATTAACAGAAATTAAAATATATCATATCATAGATTTTTATTTTAGTATGATTATCATGAAAAATATAAAATTTTATATATTTAATATAATTTTATTAAAAAAATACTATTTAAAAGGATATATATATAGAGACAGATAGATTTAATTGGATTTATCAAGTTATATACTCCCTTTATCCAAACTCACTTTAAATTCAACTAATTGCATTTTCTTAAAATACATAAACTATCGTCTCAAAACCAAAAAAAAAAAAACATAAACTATTATTATTAAATTTTTTATTAAATCTAAATATCATCTTTTGATAATTTTAAATATTAATACAAAAAATATACATAAGCAAAATTTATTATATATGAGCTAATTGAAAAAATAATAAAAAGTATTATATGTATTGACCTATATAGATTTTAATTGAAATATATAAAAATATAAAGACGTTGAAAAAAATTAATGAGATGGTTTGATATATGATTAAAAATCAATGAGGTGGCTTTACATAAAATTAAATTTTAATAGAGTTATTTATCACATAAAAAAATTTTAACAATATATATATATATATATTCAATTTTTTTAAAAATAAATTTATTTTCTATCAAAACTTGTGCAAAGTTGAAAGCAAAAATTTCAAACCAAATAAATCAATTTGGAACTTACCCAACTTACCATCTTTGACATGTACTCAAAGGAACAAATAAAAAAATTATTGAAAAACTCTAAGGATAGTATATCTATCGAAAACACTTACGCTTTATTCGGATGGGATGACGTGAATGATACACTATAAGAAAATCATAATTTATCGATAAAATTTACCAATAAAATTATTTCCGTCGATAAATTTAGTCAGTTACCGATGAAATACCGATGACATACGATTTTTTTTTTTTTACAATTACCGATAGATTATCGACAATTTACTAACAATTATTTACCGACTATAATTTTTTATCGCTAAATTAAACGCCAAAGAATGATGCAAGAAATTACCTACAGATTACCGATGATTTACTAACAATTATTTACTGACAAAAAATTTTTGTCGGTAAATTAATACCAAATAATTTTTATATTTTATTTATTAATTACCGACCTAATATTTTCGTCGGTAATTAAAAAAAATAATTTCCTACTGAAATATTCCATCAGTAAAATAAAAAATAAATTTCACTTTTTTGTTAATAATTTACCGACTATATTTTTTCAATTACCAACGGAAATTTCTATCGATAATTAATAAAAAATAATTTTTTTATTAATTACCGACAGAAATATTCCGTCGGTAAATTAAAAAAATAAAATTTCATAATTTTTGTGTAATAATTTACCGACTATTTTTTATTCAATTACTGACAGAAATTTCCGTCGGTAACTTATAAAAAATAATTTTTTTTATTAATTACTGACAAAAATATTCCGTCGGTAAATTAAAAAAATAAAATTTAGTTGGTAATCTGTCGGTAAATGAAAATTTTGGAGGGAAAATTCCCTCTAAATTTTCACTAAATGTTTTTTACAAAAAAAAAAATATTTACCGAATGAATTTTTCGTCGGTAATCCGTCGGTAAATGAAAATTGGGCGGAAAATTTTCCTCCAAATTTTTATTCTAAAAATTTACTGACAAAAATCTGTCAGTAAATCGCGTAAAAAAAAGTATAAAAGTCATTCTCCTTTCTTCCTCATCATTTTTCTTCACATTCTAATTTTTCTTTCTCATTTTATATCTTTTTCTCACACTTCTTCTCTCCATTCCTTAAAAAATTTTTTTTTTTTTTTCTTTCTCTTTTAATTACTTCATTTTCTTTCCATCACTTAATACTCATTTTCATTTTTTTTTTCTTAATACTCTTTCTTTTTTATTCTTTCATTTTTTTTTTATTTTATTTCCTAAATTTCAAACCCTTCAATATATAAAATATATTAAT
>CATKHJ010127199.1:0-11243 GCA_949750685.1 Vernicia montana | reverse complement strand
CTTAATAAGTTTAAATGGCATAAGCAAGTTCATTAAAACATTAAAGTTTAAAACA
The DNA here is from genome assembly GCA_949750685.1 of Vernicia montana. NCBI lineage: Eukaryota > Viridiplantae > Streptophyta > Magnoliopsida > Malpighiales > Euphorbiaceae > Vernicia > Vernicia montana. The sequence goes on along the minus strand of CATKHJ010127199.1, from coordinate 11,188 downwards.
TGTTTATAGGATCCTTTCATGACTTAGCCCCACTGCTTTTGCCATTTCTTTAGCTAAATTACTCCAAATGGAACAATTATTTTTTTATATGAAATTAGACTTATAAAGGTACATTTCATTAGTTTTGATCTCAACTTGATTCTGCCACCAAGGTCATCCAACTTAAGGATTAATATCAGAAATTCTTTCAATCTAGATACCCGGTCACAGTTTAGAAATTTTCATATATCTCCCAATATACTTGGAGTTTTTCTCTGAAATTTTTATATCATATAAAAAACATATCAAGGTCAATTTATTTTGTTTTAGTAATCTTCAAATTTGCATCATAAGTTACCTGAAACTGGCCTCAAACTTTTTGAAATCTCAGGGTAGGTTTGCAAGAAGTAATTCTCTTCTCTTTTCCATATCTCCAAATATACCAAGAATTAGCTTGAAATTCCTTCTAGAGAAATAATATAAAGACATAAATATACAATTTTTATTTTTTTATTTTCTTCAAATTCGTACTCCAAAGGGTTCAATTTCCCCTCTCAAATTCCAACACTTCCAAACCCTCAAATCTGTCTACTTTAGTTTCTTGCTTCCTTCCTTTAATTCTTTCATTTCTTACTCCTTTCCACCAAAACCACCTCAATTAGATCTTTTTCATTCATTAACTCATCTTTTATCAACTCCAAAACTTCATTTCTCCACCACCAATTCAATCAATTTAACCACACCATCAATAATCACAATATCATAATTAATCATCATCAAACAACACACACACACACACACACACACACACACATATATATATATAGATGAGAATAATTGAATTAATTCATGTTCTTACCTTTAAAATCCTTTCCTTTTTCTTCTTCTTCTTCTTGTGCTCTCACTCTTTCTTTCTTTTTTCTTTTCCTTAGTAAAAATTTTGAAGAAATGGAAGATGAGCCTTATCTCTTCATCTACATCCATTTATATATTTTTTCTTTTCTTTTTCTTTTATTTTATTACATTATATATATATATATATATATATATATATATATATATATATATATATATATAGCTTAAGTCAAATTAACTATTACTAGTCAACTAATAATTACAATTGTGTCATTTATTAAGCTTTATTTATCTTAAATTACATAATTATTGTCTATTAATATTATTAATCAAATTTTTAGGATTATAATATTATAATTAACTATTCTCTCATCAAATTCCCTCAATCAGGATTTAATTAAAAATCTCCGAGTCGGAATCCATCAATTTTGCGCTTTGCTTACCGATTTCATTTAGATATTTTCTATGGTCATCTCTAATTCAATTTTTACATTCCATCACTTTTAATGTTCTCATAATTATATAAATTCTCTAAATAAAATCTAGAAATCCTTTCTGAGATTGAAATTTGCCGATCTTGCACTTAACACCTCAATTTTCCAAATCCGTATCTTTTTTAAAGTTTCGGTTCCTAATTTCCTACTTTTCTTCTTACACTCTTCATTTCACTTGTTTCCATGTCAAATCTAGCTCCTTTGATGTTTTTCCTAAAATCCTCTAACTTATTTCATACAGTTAGGAGCTCAATTTCCAGATTGATACCCGTTCAATGCTCCAATTTCCACAATCGTCATCTATGGTCTTTGCTCCTAATTCGATCATTTCTCTTCAACCTCGACACTCACAGTAAGTTCAGGGTCGGGGTGTTACACTTAGGTTCTTCGGGGTCCTTCCTTCTATTTTTTTTTAGCCTCCCTTTCAGTTTCACTACTTCAGGTGGTAACAATGGAGCTTTGACAGACTTAGGCCACTAGGATTGATCCTTGCAAGGATGCATGACATATTTGTAACTTTTCTTGTAATTTTTAATGTGGTATCATCTACTGATGTAGTCTTCCACTCTTTGTTGACTATGGTAAATTTCACAGATCCCATAAGGACAAGGTATGCCCGAGAGCTCCCATGCTCTGCAACTACACTTGCACAACTTAATATTGACGGTGTGTGTATCTCATCCTTCACTTATATCATAGTCCTTGTCGCCATTCCATTCCACATGACATGAAAATGCCCTGTTCATATTTGATTCCAACATTTTCATGTATTTAAGGCTGAACTCATTCACCCATTTCCTTGCATTGTCTCTCCTTAAGTGAAGTCGATTCATAACATATATCCTAATCTCATCCAACATTTTCAAGATATGAAGATTTCTTGCTTTCACAATTTGTCCATTGAAAGACTCACACATGTTGTTATCAACATCGCTGGATGGATTGAATTTGAATTGTTTAAATCCAGTCAAATCACATCAAATTTGCTTATTGTATCAACCAAAATCAAATCACCATCAGTAGCAAAATATAAAATAATTTAATTATTCATACCTGAAAAGGCCCTGCACCATGTATGTGGTGGGTAAGTGAGTAGTTGCTCCACTGATCCAGTAGCCATCTCTTCCAATTTCTCCAAGTTGTCTACAAATTGTTCAAAATAGGTGGAGTTTGCACATATCCAGAACTGTCTCCTCAGTTCCATTCCCCTCCATCTCTTTTACCACCTCGCAAATATGTGTATAGCACACCAATGATGCTCATATGATGGAAATACTTCCTGTATGGCAGATTGCAGTCCCTATGATGACCAATAAGAAAAAATAGTAACTGTTATTTCCATCATAAACACATTAAATAACTTATATAATCAATTAAAGTAGTTTATGCAATACCTTCTGCATATCAGAGATTAGTGTAAGCCCTTCCCCCTCTTCCAACTCTAAATCTGTCTTCAAGTGCTCCAAAAACCATCTCTAATTTTCTTTGTCCTCAGACTTCACCACAGCCCACGCAATTGAGTACATTTGATCATTAGCATCTCTCCCAATTGCACTAAATAGCTCCCCTCTACATCTTGTCTTTAGAAAACATCCGTTCAGACCTATGATAGGTCTACAACCACCCTTCCAACCTCTTTTTAAGGCATTAAAACAAATGTACATTCTTTCAAATTCAGTTGTGTTTCCTTTTGATTAAACCTTAACTGTCGACCCTGAATTTGTAACCAATATCTCCTCTGCATAATTATGTAGCAAACCATATTGTTCTTCAAAATTACCTTGTAGCTCTTTTAACAAAACTTTTCTTGCCCTTTTAACCATCCCATACCCCACATTAAATTTCAGCTCCTTCATTGCCTTAGCATATAACTCACTCTCTTTCACACTTGGTTTATCTTGAATGGTATCTTTAAGATAACCAACTAACCAATGACAACTTATCTTACTACTCTTATATACTTTGTAGCACATGTGTCTAGAGTTATAGGTTTTAATTTTGAAATCAGAAGTGCTACCTTCTACACTTACGTAGCATTCTCAAGGGCATCCTTTTTATGAACCCTGAATTTTGCACCGTCTGAACCCTCGAATATGCAAATAAGTCTCGGAAGATGAAACGGGCAAGAAAGGGTCGAAAAATCGAAAGAATCGGCCCCGTCAGACCTGGAGGACCGCACAGGGTCCCCCAGGAACCGCACATACCTTGTGTGGTTCCGCAAGGGCATGTGCAGTCCCAAAACAGGGTTGTGCAGTCCAGAATCTGCCGTGTGCGGTTTCGACTTTTTTGTTCAGTTTTCCCACATTGGAAAACGTGAGAAATGCCCCCCTTCTACCTATATAAACCCTTCATTTCTATTCATTTCTACACAACTCAATATACTTGACTAGCAAAAATCAAATCTAATTAATTAAAAGCTAGCATTTTCAAAGGCTTGGTTCAAAAGAGTTGCCTTTTAGTCCAAAAGTTTTCTCTTTTTGGGTGGTTGTTTGTGGTTTCTCTCAAGTCAGTTCGAGGGAATCCTAAAAGACGCCGTCCTAGTAGCCGTTAGGAAGTTTTGGTTCCGCCGAGTCAAGTCAAGGTGGAATTACGATCCGGTCGTCCGCTCCGTCCATACGTCCCCAAGCCGCGTCTTCAAAAGGTATTTATTTTCTTCTATTTATTTATTTTGAAGTTTGGTTTGCTTCTTTGTTGTTTTGTTTGCTTTTGCTTTTCTTTTAGCTTAGTTTCTTTTATTGCTTTATTGTTATTGTTTTCTTCCCCTATTCTTTGCATGTTCCCCATCTCTTCAATCCCTTTCTTTTATCACTTTAAGAGGCATGTTAATTAGAAACTGAAATAATTAACTTGTTTTGATCCTCTTTTGTTTGTTAGTTAAACTTGACTTAATTAACAACTTGGTAATCAACTTGCTTGATTAAAATCAATCAACTCGCCTTTTAATCAATGAACTGAAACATGATAAAAGGTTCAGACTAAAACAAACTTCTTTCGCAAGAAGGTGAACTACGTGGATTTTGATTCCCATTCGAAGGGATACGTAGGCATGCTTGTTTGAAAGCATCAAATCCAATTAAAATAAATCTTCTTCTCTTTTCATCTTCTTCATTTTGTTTTCTTTTTATTGCTTATTCTGTTTTCTTTATTGACTTAATTTGGGGAATGTGTGACTCTCCTAGAACCCATAAGGGCTAGAGGGAGTATCCCCTAATTGGATTTTTGTTGTAAATTTAATATTCTTATTGTTCTTATTTATTTAATTATTACTTTTATTACTGTCCTTATTGCTTTATTTTAATTCATTCATAATTGTTCTTTCATTTATATTGTTTATGAAATCATTTTAAGTCATTTTTGTATTAAATTTGCTAAACCAATTAAATAAACCGAAAACCTAGTCCCCAAATCCTCTTTGGTAATCGAGGCTAGTGCATTTTTTTCCATTGGATAAATAATTGGAGTCAAATGGGTTTTTCCTTAACTTTTTCCAAAATAAAATAAAATTAAGGTGGCGACTCCAAAAAATCATTTTCAAAATCAACCAATCCGAACCCGAGGGTTCCATCGTGAGTTCAAACCCGAATGAGCATTTCGAGCCCCTCTAGCGGATCAGACCGGTGCTCGGGCGAGGCCTCACAAAACCCCACGTAGTTCTTCCTTCTTGAGACAGAGGGGTTTTGACAAAAAAAGTTGATTTGATTTATTAATTTAATTCAGATTTTAAATTAATAATTTTTAGATCCTTTCAGTTTTAGACCTAAAGAAAGGTGGAGGAGGGGGAATTCTAGATCTGAATTTAGAATTTCAAAATGAAAGAGAAAAAGGAATTTTACCTTTGCTATTCTTGGTATTCTCACGAATGGGGCAAGCTTAATTCCAGATTTGAGCTCCACTTTGGATTAAGAATTCCAAAATTGGACCTTAAACAGAAAAGTTAGATAAACAAAACAAGAAATAACAGAGCATCATAAAAAGTCCTTCCCCCTTCTTTTTTTTCAAACACCTAGAGAGTTGAATTTATAGAGGAAGGTGAAGGGTAGATTCAGAAGTCTTCGGCGGTACCGGTGGCATGCTAGCACCATTGGCGCGCCGGCTAGATCGGTGGCATGGAAATGGTACTTCCGGCTTGGGAGGCACGCTTATGGTGCCGCTCGACTCGGCTGAGGTTTGGTTCAGTTTTTTGCACGGATCGACCCGTTTTTGCACTGTTTTGGTCCGTTTTGGCTCATTTTTTATCCGATTTGAGCTCAATTTAATTCTACGAGTTCGTAATTGATAATTGGTTGTCTGGAGGTGTGATTTTAAGGTTTCACACATTCATATCACCTTTACCATGCAATGTAGCTCAGCACTTTCTTGATTCACTTGCCTACACATGATTTCCAATTCAACATTTTAACTATACTTCATATAACCTTAACCATTTAACTTATTTTCTTCAAATCTACTATAAACCATCAATTCTTAATTCTATTAACATTTATCTCTTAATCATTAACAATAGACTTAATTTTAGGATTTACTCATTTTAAGGTTTCCATGAAACTAACTCATCTCTTGCATATAATACCTTAAACATCATCTATTAAACTCGTAACTTAGCATTAAACTCTAATTAAACAAGAGCCAAATAGAAAATCAAGGATTAGAACTTTTACCTCAAAGTTTCCCCTTAAATCTCCAACCAAAGCTCTTTCAAATCATGAAGGTGATACGAACCACAAGCGACCTACCTTGAGACCCAATATCTTTATGCTTAGTTGCGACCCCTTGGAAAGCCAAATCAAGTTTGAAAAAAGGAAAACCTCAATATAATGATGAACCTGTGTTAAAGAACCTTGGTATGTTGTGAACGAAGCAAAGTAATTAACTTTGTATGGTCGGTTGAATGCCACAAAGCGATTAGCTTTGATAAGTTCAAATAGCTCAAAAGAACTAAAGTTTGGAGAATCCTCTCACAAAGTGTTTTATTCATCCATAATCTAAAAACTCATTAATACAAAGAGAATGGCCAAATATTTATTAGGAACAAGGGATAAGTAACTCTAATTGGAATGTTTGGTCATAAGGATAAACATAAACTGATCTAAACTAAACATAATATGAATTAAAAGACCTAAATTCGGATTTGGGCTTAAATTAAGCTAAAACATGCACAAAATTGAATATAACTAAATAGTTAACTAATGTCTTTCAACTATGGGCTTAAGTACATTAAAACAGGCCTAAATAAGCTAAATAAAGTGACTTGAATAGTATAGGCTTGGCCAAATTAGTGAACATATCCAAACAACCCATAATCCTTGCAATTAAGCTCCAATCTTCAGGTCCCTTTAATGAAAAGACCCCATCTTGGGCTTGGGCTTGAATCAATGTCACCAAGCTTCTTTTAATCTTCTTGTAAGCCCAACTTGATGATAGATTCTTCCTTCGCTTGAATGGGATCATATCATTCCCCATTTCTTGAGATAATTCGTCCTCAAATTAAGCTCCATAGAATTGTATCATGCGCTAAGAGGCTTGAAGCTTCCCTTGTATGTATCATTCTCCCCTTGTTGGAGAAAACTCGACCTCAAGTTTTGAAGTGATGAAGTAGAAGAATCAATAAAACAAACTTGCCATCTTTCTTCCTTGATGATTTTTAGTATTTGAAGTACTTGAAAGATCTGAAATTTTGTTAGAGAAACATCAAAGAAATCATTAGGCAACACAAAATTCATGTTAGAAATGGGAAAAAAATTAGAACATCTTCATTGTCATTGCAAATAAAATCAATCTCTTTTTCTTCTTCAACTTCTTGTACTTCTAATTAGATCACATCTTTTTCTTCTTCCATGATTTCTTAATGAGTATCGATTGCCGGAATTTCTTTATGAACAACAACTTCTTCATCTTCCAAGATGGCTTAATGAGTTTCGAATGGTGGAATTTCTTCATGATCAACAACTTTATCAACCTCCAAAGGTAGCATAGAATCTTTTTTAGCAATTTCTAAAGGTAATAAAAAGTCATCATTTTGAATAACCTCCACAGCATTAATCAATTTCTCTTCAATTTTGTTCTCCTCCAATGGTGGCTTGGATGTAACTTTTCTTTTATGCTCATCTTTCTTCCTCTCACACTCTTCATTAATCTCTTTAAAGACATTGACATAATGTTCTTTAGGAGGAAATTTTAGAATCTCATGTGAATTGCATCTTCTTTGAAATTCATTCCACCTTTTGTCCATTTTGTTGTTTAGTTGTTCCAAGGACTCTAGGAGAATTTGCCAATCATCTTTGTTCTTTCCACCTTTGGATTTTACTTTCCTAGAAAGATTTATTATTATCTTCTTATTTGGGCATTGAGAACCTAAATGACCTTGTTGACCTAAATTGAGTTCTCAATTTAATTAATCTCTATTTTGATCTTGACAATCAAATTGAATAGTTCTAATATTTCATCTAAGTGTATTTTGACAGATAAAATGCCTTAGAAAAGCTTGGGATTTAAGAACTTAGAAAATTCTCTAAGTGTTATGCTAGACCCCTAATTCATGACCGTTACAGATCTATTGCGCCCGCAATAGGCATGTCGCAACCGTGAAACAGTTCAAGCCATAAAATGCTAAAAGGTATATATAGGTTTGCGGTCGCGACCTGACCGATAATGGTTTATCGCGACCACAATAGCTCAATTGAAACTGTGATATTCATATAGTAGAGAAAAGTTCCAACGGTAACATGATCAGCAAACAAAAATCTGTCACGTGTCACTAGCCATTAGACACATATAAATATAGCGATCGCGAATATCTTGTTGCAACCGCGAAATGCTCATTGCAACCGTGATGAAGGCTTAGCGACCACGATTCTTGTTTGACAAAGCAATTAATGCAAATTTTCTAGTTGTTGGAGCAAGATTTGGTTGAAGCTCTATTTGTAACAACTCTTTGGTAATGGGAAGCTATAAATACTCCCTCCAAAGGATTTTAAGAATAACCAACAACTTTCAAGCAACCAAACTCTTGCATTTTTAATTCTCAAGCTTTTAAATTTTCATTCAACACCTTGTGTGTTTGTTGTAAGAGCATTAATTGCTCAAAAGGTTGAGTGTTAGCCATTAAACACTAACTAGGTTGGGGAGTGAGTCTTAGTGAAAACTCTTGTTAGGTTTGAGTGTAAACCTTATTGAAAACACTTGTGAGGTTTTAGTGTGAGCCTATTGAAAATACTTGTAAGGTTTGGTGTGAGCCAAAACACTAAGTTGGGAGTAAACTTTGTAAAACTCCATTGATAGTGAAATACCCAATTGGTGATTAGGGAGTGGATGTATGATTGGTTATAATCCGAACCACTATAAATCCTTGTGTTCTATCTTCTTCCCTAATTTTTATTCATTTAATTTTTTAATTACCCACTAATTCAACCCTCTCCTTGGTGCATATTGGGCAACAGACCTGAATCCAAACATTTATAACATGTAATATCACGAGCATGATGACCTCTATCTTTGAGTTGTAACATGTTTAATAACCTACAAAAGAATGTTAGAAATAATATTCACAAGACTCCCTCACGTGTTTCACTCAAGATTTAGTGACACTCAAGTTCACTCGTGTTTAATCACACAATTACAATGGCTTTTCTCTTAATAAGCTTACAATGATGCCTTTTACCCCTCAATTCTCTTTTAAGGTCCTTACAAAGAGTCAATTCCAACAAAATAAAATTAATGCTTTGAATAGTCCAACAAATAACCAAGAATAAGGAAGAATTTGACATTAAATTTAAAAGAAAATAAGAAACGAAATAAGAAAAATAAACAATTTAAACAAAATAGAGACACGAAAGAACGAATGAATACAAAGAACACGAAATAGAAAAATTTTAGGAATCATAATCCTAGTAGGATTGGGAAAAAGAAACCTAGAGTGACTCAGACTAAAAAAAATGACAAATTGAAATAAAATAGGAATCCTAAACCTAGTAGGATTAGGGAGGTAGGAATTCTAATCCTAATTCCATTATGATTCTTGAGTTGAATAGTCAAATCCTACTTCAATCCTGATTTTAATTCAATTAAGACAACTCCTTCCTAGTTTAATCTTGAAAGTGATTTCAGCTTTATTTTAGGCACTAAGAAATCAATTAATTAATTCTTTCCTTTTCAAACTCACATTAGGAAGTCAATTCAGCCTATATAAACACCTTTTCTCTTCTCTTTAGCTGATTTTTTCTCTCTTTTCTTTTTTGGACGAATTTTTTTGCTCTCTTCTTTTTTTTTTTCATTGATTTCAATTCTGAATTCTCTCTCTCTCTCTTTTTTCTTTTCTTATCCAACAATTAATATAATCAACACTCAAGAATTGAAGTTTCAAACAAGAATCAATAACAAAAAAAATTGACACAAACAGATTTAATTGAAGATTAACAAGAACAACGAAAAGAAGACACATTAATGCAACGAATTTGAAGACAAAGACTCTCTCGATTGAATTCGAATGGTAAGTTAATTTTTTTAATGTTATTTTCTAATGCAAACAACAAATTTAAGATTAAATGAACACAAACGAAAGCAAATGAAAAGGAACGAAACAATCAAAGTCATAGAGCCTAAAAGCAATTTTAAGCAAACTAATCGAACTTTTTCTTTTAAAATTTCGAATTTAATTACCAATAAGAATAAGGTAATTTATGATTGATTTAAGCAAGATAACATGAAACGAAAAGGTACGGAAATAAATTTAAGCAATTCAAAAGCTAGAAACATAGGTTTTTTTTTTTATTATTTAAATTTTAGTTTAATTTTGAATTTGATTTTAAATAAGAACAAGATAGATTATGACCTAACTAAGTAAGAAAAAAAATGAAAAAGATATGAAAAGAAACAAAAAACACGAAAATAAAGTAAACGAAAGATACACAAACCTGATTTAGAGTCTAAGCTTTGATACCAAACTGATACGAACTACAAGCGACCTGCCTTGAGATCCAATATCTTTACAGTTAGTTGCAACCCTTGGAAAGCCAAATCAAGTTTGAAACAAGAAAAACCTCAACCCAGTGATGAACCTGTGTCAAAAAACCTTGGTATGTTCTGAACGAAGCAAAGTAAGTAACTTTGTATGTTCGGTTGAATGTCACAAAGCGATTAACTTTGATAAGATTGAATAGCCCAAAAGAACTAAAGTTTGGAGAATCCTCTCACAAAGTATTTTATTCATCCATAATCTAAAAACTCATTAATACAAAGAGAATGGCTAGATATTTATAAGGAACAAGGGATAAATAATCCTAATTGGAATGTTTGGCCATAAGGATAAACATAAACTGATCTAAACTAAACATAATATGAATTAAAAGACCTAAATTTTGATTTAGGCTTAAATTGAGCTAGAACAGGCCCAAAAATGAATATAACTAAATAATTAACTAACGTCTTTCAATTATGGACTTAAGTACATTAAAAGAGGCCCAAATAAGCTAAATAAAGGGACTTGAGTAGTATGAGCTTGGCCGAATTAGTCAACATATCCAAACAGCCCATATTCCTTGCAATTAAGCTCCAATCTTCAAGTCCCTTTAATGAAAAGACTCCATCTTGGGCTTGGGCTTGAATCAATGTCACCAAGCTTTTTTTAATCTTCTTATAAGCCCAACTTGATGATAGATTCTTCCTTGGCTTGAATGAGATCATATCAGAAGGGTTGAAAAATTTACACTTAGATCCTTTTAATCTCTTGTAATCTTGGTAAAAAGATGAAGTATCTAGGCTTGAGAGACAAATGGAAAGGGTTTAGGGTATTTAGAACATGTTAGAAGTGAGAGGAAATGAGAAATGATTTGTTTGGCTAAAACTGCTCAATTTATAGGCCCCGA
>CATKHJ010127174.1:0-12453 GCA_949750685.1 Vernicia montana | reverse complement strand
AAAACAATAATGAAATAATTCATAAATTATAATTCACAACTTATTGGTAAAACATAATCCAAATAAAATTTAAAAACATTAAAAACAAAATCCAACAAAACAATAAGAATAATAATAAAAATGCAAAATCTTTGCAAATTACTTCTTCATGAAGTTTACAGATTCAGCTGAGTTATGTCCTCTATGTGAATTATTTCTCTTATAGAGTTCTCATAATCTACCAAAAGTACCTCACTCTTGTGTTTTGACTTTTGGTAAAACTCAACAAGATGTTTTACCCACATCCATTATTCATGTGGTTATCTACAACATTCACTTCAGGGATCGTTGTTGTACTAGTGGACTTAACTTGATGATTTTTTATTAGCAATTCATTATTTTTTACAGTCATTAAAAGGTAAGCGATAAGTTCATAATATTTTGTAAATTTTCGCTCTTTATATTGTTGCTACAGGAGCATGTTAGAGGCATAAAAATAGTATGTCTTTTATAACATATTATATTTTATAACTTTAGCACCATATAATTTCAGTTGTGAAGTGATTCTAAACATGTCTGAATTGCATTCTAAAGAGAATATTATCATAATTAAATTAGTCTTCCAAAAACTTATAGATAATTTATTTAGTTTTTTAGGAACATAGGATATCAGTTCTTTAACAAATTAGAATACTAATGTACCATAAATTTAGGATATTTAGTTCTTTAGAAACTTAAGATTAATTTTTCAGAAATTTTATATTTTATTTATTTATTTATTTATTAGTTCTGCAAGAACTATAGATAATACTAGTTTTTCAGGAAATGTATTAATTTATTTAATTCTATAAGAATACAAGTTTTTCATAAACTACAGATAATACTAGTTTTTCAGGAACTAAAATTTAGAATACAAGTTCTTCAAAAACTATATTTAATTAATTAAAATTAAATAGTATCAAATAATAATAACAAATTTATCTTTTATTTACCAACAAATGCAAAATAAAAAGAATTTTTTTTTTGGAAGAAAAATTAAAATATATATATTTTAGGCTCCATTGTAGACAATTGCACACAAAAAATTATTTGCACTTATTACGAATATATTAAAATTCATTGTCACAATTTATAAAATAAAAAGGTTTGGCCAATGTTGAAGTAGTGGGCAAAATTCAAGATTTATGATCAATGGCCTTAGATTAGTTAATGACTATTAAGAGTTATTTTGAATACATTTAGATATAAATATAAAATGTGACATAGCACTTGATAAGAACACTATTCAAACCCAAATTGCCACCCCTTGGTAGTTGGTTCTGCCAAGAATCTCCGATTAGTGTTTAAATTCATTTTATTTCAAACATGATAGTATACCATAAGTATATGATACCATATAAGTATATATGTACTCTTGTGTGATCAATGTCCAAACGCAAATTTTGTAGATGAGTACATTTTTAATTACAAATTTCAAACAATTCTTTGTGTTTCCAGTTAATAACTTCAAACCAAATTAATGAAATCAGAAATATTAGCCAGTGAATCTAGATAATAAGGGATCTTATCACATACACTGATCTTCTTTTTTGTAAGTGGTGCAAAGGCCGTATCATCCTTAACACCAGCAATTATGTAAAGCTTCACCCTCTGCTGTCTAAACATAGATTCAATGTATTTCTTTTTGTTGAGAAGCTTGGAAACATTAAAACTTGTTTCCTCTAGGACCTTCAGATGATAGAACGAAATCGTGCTAATAACGTGTTGTAAATCGGTTTATTAGCACAGCGGATCAAAAACAATAAGAAAAAATATAAAACAATAAAGTAAAGAGAGATAGAAGAAAATATGTAGAGAGAAAAGGGACTCCAAACTCTTATTATTAGATTAACTCCAACTTCCCTTATATAGAGGAATAGTTAGGGTTTAGTGTATACAATATTACTGAAATAATCCTATATTATAATCTCTCTAAAATATATACTCAAGAATGTTTAAGTAATATCCACATATAATAATTTATTTATAACAAAATTAAGCATTTTTTAAGGAAAATTACTTCCTCTTTTCAAAACGGGAAGTTATTTTTCGGATTTTAACAAACTCATTATAATAAAAGAAAAATATATAAATATAAATTTATTAATTTGCCGATCACTGATATTTACTATCGGCAACCATTGATGATCAACGCCGGGTGCCGGCGACTACCAAATTTATCATTTTTATGTATTTTTTCTCATACTTAACAATAAAATTTTAAAATTACGAAATTATTATAAGTTTAAATATGTTTATAGTTTTATAAATTAAAATTTTTAATACTTTTTAAATACTTTTTAATATTGTTCTTGGGAAAATATTTTCTAAAGATAAGTTATTTTTTAAGAAACAAAACGGAGAATAATATAAATAATTAAATTTTTATATTGTAAAAATATTTAAAAAATTAATCACTTATTATATTCAGTTAAAAATTTTGACTTATAATTTTAAGTGAATTTTAACTTAATTAAATTTTTATAAGTGGTATATTATCAAACAACTTAAATTTAATACGTACTAAAAATTTTAATTTAAATAATATCTAAGACGGATTAAAAAAGAAAAAGAAAAAAAATAACATTTCAAAATGCTAAGATTAATTGTTAATTATCAACCGTAAAAGGTTGATAGCAATCTTTGAACAAAACATGCTATGAAGATTTGTACATGAAAATTTGGTTTCTAATCACAATTGGTATTTGTTCTATGAAGATAAACACTAGTAACCTTTTTTTGTTAAAAAAAATAAAAAATCATTGTTGTGTAAATATTACAACTCTGGGAATGTCAAAGCACAAGTGAATTGCTATCAATAAAGTGCTTCTAACCTACTAGTCTTTCAAATTTTCATGGGCAAAATGTGAGCTAACCAGGTATACTAAAATTATTAGGAATTACTTGGTACGAGATAAGTGAAATAAGAAATTATATATCTACCCTATGTGGTCTTCAAACTCTCCGTTCATGGAGTTTCTTCCTACTTAGTCTTGTGTATCCCAAATTTCAATTCACTGTTCCCTTCGTGGATCTATAGAAGTTTTATTATATCTTTTTGTGGTTTATCGCACAATGAAGTTCTTAATTTGGAACTGTCAGGGATTAGGGCGGTCCCTGACAGTCCAAAATTTAAGGGTTCTTATAAGATCCCACCGCCCAGAGGTGATTTTCATCTCGGAGACAAAAAAATAAAACTGAGTACTTGGAGAGAATCAGAAGAAGGATGGGTTTCGCACAAGCTGAGTATGTGGATGCGGTTGATAGTTCAGGGGGACTATTACTATGGTGGCAACAAGGTATTGAGATCCATTTGATTAGTAAGGCAATCAATTTCATCCTTGTAAGATGCAGGAGAAAAGATACTGGAAAAGTTTGGTTTCAGACCTTTGTGTATGGCAGTCCATCAAGAGAAGACAAAGTCACAGTTTTTGAACAATGGCTGTTGTTGAAGCCAAAAAGTGACAGAAGAATGGAGTTGTGCACTGTTGCGTTTCAAATGTTCGCAAAAAAGATAGTAATTTGTCATATTATTCCACTATTATAATCGCAGTTTTTCAAAATCAAATATATATTATGTCGAACATTTGCGATATGCGAATCAATTTGCTCTTATTAAAATAGTTGATTTTATGTCATGTTTTTTTCTATTAAAATTTGTATTCAGTCACCCACGATTAATAAAATTTAAATTTATTTAAAAAAAAAGTATATATATATATATATATATAAGTGGATTGCAATGAAATTATAAATTTTGAAGTATCAAAGAATTTTGAGAATTGAAATGTAATATTTTCAGAGACTACAATGAGAAATTAACAAGTTTCATGAATCAAAGTATTTAATTTTTAAATTGTATAGATAAAAGTATATATTATATAGAATTAAAAAAATTAAAGTTATTTTCTCACCGATCATTGGAACATAGAAAAAGATAGAAAGAAAAGAGAAAGTGAAATTTAATACACAGCTGGAAAAGAATAGAACAGGAATTTTATATGGAGACAGAATTCTGATATGTATGAAGCAGCTTTTATGGAGAAGTTACTTTCAAATTCTTTCTTCAAATCTTAATTATTCAAATGGGCCTTTTTGTTCTTAGTTTTGTGGGCCCATGTCGGTCCAATTTTAATTTTTCTATGTTCATATTATGATTAATTTGAATAATTATAACTTAATTTTTTTTTTTTTTGCCAAATAATAATTATAACTCAATTAATATAAAGGATAGGAAATAAATGACATTTTGAAAATTCAATAACACTTTTTTTTGTCAATTGCCACGTGTTTTTTATATAAAATATTTATAAAGAATTGATTTAGATGTTTAATTATTTTGGAGCTTTAACAATTAATTGGACTTGTTGAGGGAATAATGGGCTTAAAAGTTCATAACTATAAACACGAGCAAGTAAGGTGTTTTCCTTTTATTTTATTTTATTTAAAAAAATGAAAATTAAAACTAAAGATTTTGTTCTAGGAAAACA
This sequence comes from Vernicia montana, assembly GCA_949750685.1. NCBI lineage: Eukaryota > Viridiplantae > Streptophyta > Magnoliopsida > Malpighiales > Euphorbiaceae > Vernicia > Vernicia montana. Next base: position 7,945 of record CATKHJ010127174.1, on the reverse strand, counting down.
TTTTTCATATTTTTTGACGTTTGAAATATTTTAAAAAATTAATTAACGGAAAATATTTTCTTGATCAATGAAAAATTAAGTATTTTTTAAGGAAAATGACTTACTCTTTTCAAATCGGTAAGTCATTTTTCGAATTTTAACAAAATCATTATAACGAAAGAAAAATATGTAAATATAAATTTATTAATTTGCCGATCACCGATATTTACTACCGACGACCATTGATGACCAACGTTGGCCGTCGGCGACTATCAAATTTATTATTTTTATGTATTTTTTTTCTCATACTTAACAATAAAATTTTAAAATTACGAAATTATTATAAGTTTAAATATGTTTATAGTTTTATAAATTAAATTTTTTAATATTGTAACCAAACAATAGAAAATTAATTTTTGGGAAAATATTTTTTTAGAAAATATTTTTTAAAAATAAGTTATTTTCTGAGAAATAAAACAAAGAATAATATAAATAATTAAATTTTTTATATTGTAAAAATATTTAAAAAATTAATCACTTATTATATTCAGTTAAAAATTTTGACTTATAATTTTAAGTGAATTTTAACTTAATTAAATTTTTATAAGTGATATATTATCAAACAACTTAAATTTAATATGTACTAAAAATTTTAATTTAAATAATATCTAAGACGGGTTAAAAAAGAAAAAAGAAAAAAAATAACATTTCAAAATGCTAAGATTAATTGTTAATTATCAACCGTAAAAGGTTGATAGCAATCTTTGAACAAAACATGCTATGAAGATTTGTACATGAAAATTTGGTTTCTAATCACAATTGATATTTGTTCTATGAAGATAAACACTAGTAACCTTTTTTCGTTAAAAAAAATAAAAATCATTGTTGTGTAAATATTACAACTCTGGGAATCTCAAAGCACGAGTGAATTGCTATCAATAAAGTGCTTCTAACCTACTAGTCTTTCAATTTTTCATGGGCAAAATGTGAGCTAATCAGGTACACTAAAATTATTAGATATCATTTGTTACGTGAAATAAGAAATTAGAACTTTATAGAAAATAGAAAAAAAAAAGATTTGTTTAGTAATTATGATTGAATAAAATTTATGAGAAGTAAAAATCTCCACTTCTTAAGTTTAAGAGAAAAGCTAAGTAAGTTGAACTCTCTTAATTGAGATAAATATAAATTAATATATCTATCTCCATTAAGTAAAATTAAATATTGTCTTTTATATTATTAATTTTAAAAAATAATAATATAAAGTCAAATAAAGAAAACCTACCATCCAAAAAAATATATACAAATTAAACATACAATTACAAAAACAACTTATTCCTAAAAAATATACTAAAAAAAATAGATCATATGATACGAAAGGATGCCTTAATTTGCCATCCTGTACGAGTCAGATATTAACCATTTATTAAATGAGATGGATACACAGAATTTAAATAACTCCAAATCACAATAAAAAAAAATACAATTCAATGAGCAAGATGCATTTCCTTGTTAACCAGAATTCAAATCCTAAGAACAAAACAGAAGGGAGATATTCTCTTCGTCTGTAAAACTACACAATTGAATATCATAACTCATCTTCACAGTGGAGAAAGGGGAAGGGGAAAAAAAGGAAGACTAGAAGACTAGAATCTCATACACCATGCAATAGAACATTGTTTTCACATTAGCATCATAAACTCCTACCAAAAGCATATTAAGTTCTATCCTTAAGATAGGTCTACTATCAGCTAGCTTTTCCTGCAACTACATAACCAGCCTTCTACATAGCGACCAATCTTAACAAATGAGAGACATGAATTGCTACTCATGTTCAAGCAAATCAAATTTGGTTCAAATGTACTCGAAATGTAATGAAACTTTGAATTCGGTACAGACAAAACAGAATTCATGGTCATCCACAGTCAATTAAATATCAAACTACATCCTCTTCTTCACATCAACAACAATTAGTCATCCTTGATTCTCTTTACAGACTTTTTGTCTTTCGCTCATCTATCATGGTTAGAAAACTTCTTACAATTCTTTGATCCTGACAATGAAGCCCTTTAACATTTAGAATAAATTGATGATCCTCTTGCATTCGTCCTAATTCTGGATAACCGGTGGTTGAGCTTCCTCTCGCAATGGCATATTAATGTCCATTGACGCAAGGCCTTCTAACTCTGCAACTGCACTGATTGCTGTTTCACCAGTTAACTGAGGCTTTAGTACCCCGACAGCTTGCTTCACTTTTGATTGCTGCAAACATCATTTTTACAATAAACAGAATCTTTCACAAAATACACCATATGCAATTTTTCAAAGTGTAGTGAAATCATTGACTTACAAAAATTTCAAATTTCCTCTTAAGATCCCCATACGCTTCTACTTGTGGTTGGTCCATTAATGCCCACGAAACATTTACATTCTTGTTTGCAAAATGGCAAAGCAAAGAAAAGAATTAATTCATCATGAATAGGCCAACAAAATATAACATTAAAATTAAAGTTCAAAAATAGAAAGTCCATACTATTACTAGCCATTTTAGCAAAACCTCAAATGATACATAATTACTCCGGACAGATAACTGCCATTTGGAAAAAGAATCACTCCAAACCAAGAAATTATTCCCCTGTTTGAAAACTTAGATTTTGCAAGAATTCAATTCAAATGAATTCTATTTTATCAATTTTTATGTTTGGAAGGAAATAATTTATAGAATTCAATTCTTTTAGCATAAAAAAGAAATATTTTCAAATTAAATTGAAATCATGTCATTCCTCAAAAATTTAATTTAATTAAGATTTGATTTATCATTAAACTACACAAATATATATTATATAATTATATATTATATTCTCTTAAAGTTTCAAACTTAGTTGATGTTAAATAAATATAGATAATTAAGAAAATAAAACAAATTGAACTCATTATCTATGTATATAATGTTTGGAACAATTCTTGCACAAGAATTCACATCAATTCTATTGATTGAATTGAATTATTTCAAATGAGTTTTTCCAAATGGAGCCATTTACTTTCGAAAAGAAACTTTCATCTTGCACCAGTGACCTTTTATCTCCATATTTTGCATTTGTTTCGTGACTCTTACATGATACTACATTTATATGTCCGTTCTATATCCTTCTCAATTGAAACAAATTTTTTTTTTTTTTAAGAAAATGATACACATTGGTTGAAACTAAGTACAGATATAATTAAATGAGAATTAGCTAGAGACAGTGTAGATTCATCTCCCTAAGAGAAAGACAGTCCACATATAACAGTATCCCAGAGGCACTATACAACACCTCACCTCTCAATTCTTTCTTGAGAAATAAAGAAAGATCCGATTTTTCCATTATTGAGTTAAGAGAGCTGTCTTATATGTATTTAAATTTATTTTTGATATTGGTATAGCAACTCGATGGTCGATTCAAAGCAAACCAAATAAGAATTTCCCCAAAAAAAAAAAATTAGTGAGCTAATACAAACACATAGGTACGGAAATTTCAATCATATCATATCCACTTGTAAATGATGTCTATACTTATCTACGCACAGTAAATAATGTGTATTTAACACTAAAAAGAACAAAGAAATAAAGCCACAAGCAGGAAAAAATTGAAAAGAAAAAACAAACTGCAGTTACCTTCCTAGGACGGCCAGCAGGCTTTCCCTTCTTTGGCTTCATAATTCCACCACCAACTTTTGGCGGCCGGCCTGGTCTTCTTGCTGGAACCACAACAGCACCACCGGCAGCAGTTAAAACAGCAACAGCCTTCTTGGGTCGGCCTCTAGGTCTTGGAACATTAAGAGCTGCAGCAGCAGCAGTAGCAACAGCACCACCCGTAGCATAAGGAACAACAACAGACTTGGGAAGTCTTTTAGGAACTTTCTTAATCCCATTAGAAGCAACAGATTTAGGTTTCTTAGGCCTACCAGGACTCTTCTTTGTTCCTAAAGAAATACTCTTCGGCGGCCTCCCTCTCCGCTTACCTACCATAACTGGCACACCACTACCACCACCACCAACTTTCTTAGGACGCCCTGGTCCTCTCTTACCCAACTGCTGCAGTTGAGTAACAGCAGAAGGAGGAGCAACAACCGGCACCCCCGCTACATTCGGCGGATTAGTAGGAGGAAGAGTGAAATTGGGCTGAGAAATGAAATTAGGAGCGGTGGGAGGAATATTCTGAGTAGTAAAAGATAAGCCTACAGGAACCATAATTGGCTGAGAATTAGCAACAATATTATTATTATTATTATTATTATTATTATTATTATTATTGGGCTGATAATCAATGGGCTGGGGAGAATTGGATTTGGGCTTAGGAGGCCTGCCGCGACCTCTTTTAGGCCCACCAGAAAGAAAAGTGGCGGAGACGGCTGGATGTGGCTGAGATTGCGTAGTAGCAACAACACTGTTGCTGCTGCTGTTGTTGTTGTTTGTGATGTTATCAGAATCAGATCTAGAACTAGGAAGTTTGTAAGATTTCTTGACCATCTCAAGCAGACCACTACTCTTCAACCGCTTCAAGTGGTGAGTCAACAACGCCGAGTGAGTCTGTGGAAGACCCGTATACGCTTTTTCTATGTACTTACCTATCGCTCTTTTGCTCGACCCGTCTCGTTCCTTCAACGCCGTTATCGCTGCATAGATCATCTGTAAATCGCACAAAAAAACACCAAATCTATTCAGATTTAAGCTAACAAAAACGAATTTTTCAAAAAAATTTTACTTACATCAGCATACGGTGGGTGGTTGAAAGATTGAGCCGCCGTCGGAGTAGGGTTTGCTGCATGTGCTATGTGATTGTTGTTGTTGTTGTTGGTAGCTTCACCTGTGACTGCAGTAGCTGTAGTTATGGTTGAGACGACTGCAGTTAAAGTAGATGCGTCTGTAGGGACGGAGACAGGGACGGCTGCGGCGGTGATTGTGGCGGTCGGGAACGGAGGAAACGGTGGTTGAGGTGGGAGTGGGTCCATGATTAGAGATAGAGAAAGAGGGATTTTTCTTTTTTCTTTTTTTTTTTTTTTCTTTTCTATCTAATCTATTACACAAAAAAAAAAATTTGTTCTTTTAGAGAGAGAGAGGTTTTAATTTGTATTCTTTTATGAGAAAGAGTAGGTAAGTTGTATTGTAAATTGGAGAGATTTAAAGGATAAGATTGTCTTTTTAAGGTGAATAATGGGTAGGGACCATTTTCTGTCTATTTCTTTTCTTTTTATTAATTACAGTCAATATTGGTAAAGGTCAGGCGAGAGGGCGGTGCTTTTTATTTTTTTCTTTGGTTTACATTATCGAGATGTATTAGTCGCCGGCGGAGAGGCGATCTAGATCTGGAAGCTGCCGGAGGTGGAGATCTCCGGTGAAGGAAGAGTGAATGGTGGTGGACTACAGGCTGGCTATTTTAATGACAGTCGGACCCAATTTAACAATAAAAATGGATACTCCATTTTCAAAATTTTTTTTTTTATCATTATGACGTAATTGCCCATGTGCGATACCTGCAATTACAAAATACCATCCACTCGTTTGAGAGAGGGAGGGTATCTAATCTATAATGTGCCTCTTCTACTCTACGCGAAGCGTTAATTAGTAATATACTGTATTATTATACATTTAATTAATTAATATTCCAATTATTGAATATTAATTTTTTTTTTTTAAAAAAGTGAAAATTGAAGAAAAACTCTTGGCTTCACGCGTGGGGACAGTGGCAGTGACAGTATTTAAGTAGAAGTAAGAGGTCCAACTATTTTGAAAAAATTGTATGATTGGTTAATTTACAGCCGTTGATTTCTTGAGATGCATGAGATTTTATTGGTGGACATAGATAAGAATGATAAGACATGTGGCTTGTCTGGATGGATTTTGCTGCCCGTCAGATCTAGTACCCGACCCATGATCCGCTCAATTCTTAATTTCATCCGCTAATTAATTTAATTGGAAATTTTACATTTTTACCGTTAAAATAATATGATAACAGTTGAAAATTATAATTGAAATGTTAAAAATTAAAATTATTAAAATGCTAAATCCATTAACCACCTATAATTAACTTGTAACTCCTAACCAAACAAATCCTTAGGAAAAAAAAAAAAAAACTTACAATAATCACATTAGATAAAGTTTTATACTTAACATGCAACAGTTATGTCATTAGATTGTTTGATAGATTGCTCATGACAAAGTCATTGGTATTAATCTCTTTTGAATTTAATAATTAATAAAATTATATTATTCAAATAATTATTTTAAAAATAATAATAATAAACTTTAATGTAAGTTAATAATTTTTTATTATCCTAATTGCATTTAAAATAGTAACCTGCAATTCATTATATTTGACTTTCTCCCACTTTGTTCTTATAAAACAAATCAGAGTTAGATTTAAAAATTCATAATCTTTAGGAAGGAATCAGATGCTTATATTTACCAACCCATTAACTTTTTCCCTTTGCTTTTTCCCAACAGTGAAAGAAAATAACAATACAAAAGCTTTTGCTTTGCCAATCCATTCAATGAATTTAAGATCCTTGAGAGAAAAATAAAATATTATAACTTTCTTTTTTTACTTCAAAAATTCTTAAGGGGAGTAATTTACCAATGGTTTTTTTTTTTTAAAGAAAAAGGAAATTACATTGCCCATTTGCATACAAAAACATAAGTCCATTTTTGCTTAAAAATTACTTAAAACGATACGTCACAATTTTTAACATTAGATTTTTAAATATTTTTAAATTTTAAAAATTATATTATTTATTTTATTTAGTACTTAAATTTTTAACATTTAATTTTCAGTTTTACCAAATATCACCTAAATATGTAGTTAAAACCAATAGGGTAAGTGTTGTCTCTTTCATATTTCAACTAATAGACACGTCAATATTGATTTTTTCTAAAATACATTATATAGTTCATAAAATTTAAAAATATTAATTATTTAATATTTTTATATGAAATTAAGGTGGTGTTTAGTAAAATTAAAAATTAAGTATTGAATAAAATAAATAATATAATTTTTAAATTGTAAAAATGTTTAAAAATCTAATTATTTATTATATTCAGTATAAATTTTAAATTAAAAATTTTGATTTATCATTTTAAGTGATTTTTTACTTAATTTAAAATTTTAAAACATACGTTATTAAATAATTTAAAATGATTAAGTATTAAAAATTTTAATTTTAAGTATGGTTTTAATAATTAAATATGGAGAATAAATCAAAAATACTTTCATATATCAACAAAACTCAGCCTCAAGTATTGCACTATTCGGAAGACACGTATTTTCATGCTCGGATAATTCAAAAAGTGCTACTAATTTTTGAAAGCGATAATTCACTAGTAATGAATCATCGCTTTCGAAAGCCCTCCCCATACAGCTTGAGGGCGAATTAATGATGATATTTTTTACTTTTATTTATTTTTAAATAAATTTAAATTTCATTAATCGTTAATAGCTGAATATAAATTTTAATAAAAATGACATTGTTAGAACAAGAATAACAGAGAAGGAATTGAATATTTTATATATCTTGTGTGTGTTTTATAATAGAAATGCAATGTATTTATAGGACTAAATAACCTTAATCAATGCATGATTGAAGGGCTTCTAGCTGGCTGCACATGGATGGGATGATAAAAGTCTACAATGGAAATGGTAGGTGAGTTGCTTAACTTGGCTATATACAAGATGCATTTACACTAACATTCCCCCTCAAACTGGAGATGGTGAAAGATTAGCCATCTGAAGTTTGCTAACAAGATCACGGAAGCGTTGAGTTGGATGAGCTTTAGTAAAAATATCAGCAGTTTGATCAATGGAGGATACTGATAACAATTTGACTGAATGTTGTAGTACATAATGTCGTACATAATGTCGTACAAAATGACAATCATTTTCAATGTGCTTGGTACGTTCATGAAAAACATCATTATGAGCAATTTGAATAG